>SKCR01004407.1:0-90412 GCA_019454045.1 Zanthoxylum bungeanum
CACTTTAGGGATTTTCCACCAGGATAGACATATACTTGTAGGGCATGTGTAGCCATAATTGGAACTTGACCTTAATGAATTCAGGGTTTCTTAGTTAACATAGGAATATAGTTAATTGAGTTACTTTGGATGCTTGCATTTGACCATCGAAATAGGCTTTTTCATATCTCCATGTTCCAGGTTAACAAACTAATATATTGCACATATATAGGAAAATCAATTCATCTTTAGAATAATATTGAACGGATTCACAACCCTAAATGATTCTTTTTTATTAATTTCTTTTATATTTATTGTATTTTTATTTATTAATTTAGTTAAATCCATCTTCAACCAACAATAATCAATTCCAACCCTAATTAGATGATAGTAAACATTTAGCTTCAATAATTAATAGCATAAGAAATAAGTCCTCGTGGGATCGATATTTTTATACTATTTTTACGATACGTGCGCTTGTGTAAAGTGTATTTACGGTGATCAATTTTGCATCCATTTCGTCGTTTTTAAAAAACCTCAAAATCTAGCTCATTTTGGCCAAAACCCCTAATTTTTGTTTGTTTGTTTTTGTTTTTGTTTTTGTTTTTTTGCAAAATGGACCCTGATTTTGATCCCATCGATATTTTCAAAATGCTCACCAAACTCGTATTTACAATGATCAAATTAAAAAGAAAGTGTTTTCAAAACAGTTTCATTGCAATATTGATTATTTAGTCGACTTTTCTTATCATGAAATTATCAATCATCATGGGCTAAATCATCTTTGTCAAATCTATGACCCTATTTATCTAAATTTCGTTAAAGTATTTTATACTAACATGGAGTTTCCTATCGGTACTCATGGAGCCTTTAGGATTGAGGTCAACAAAGTTTATTTCACCGTGACTCATAATTCTATTAATTGTCTCCTCCATACTTATATTTCCAGATCCGTTTGTATTTACGCCCATAGGTAATTTCGTGAACTTGACGGTATTTCTGAGACTCAAGTAATAGAATTCATGCAGAGATACGTTCTTATCCATTGTCCTTATTCGGGTATTCATGTCCTTAAGAAGGTTAAATTAGGCTTTGATATGTAAGTTTTTTACTGAAATTGTTCAGTCTATCCTTACCTCATAAAGGCCACATTGATACAGTCAAATTTTTAGATATCTGGGTCATGGGTTCTTTAGGACTTGGTATTCCTCTGGACATAGGGTATCTTATTTGTCAATACATGTAAATTGCCCGATCTCATCCCATTACAAAGTCTTCCCTATGACTCTCTGATCACCCAGATTCTTCTAAAACATCATGTTCTGATCGCTAATGATGAGCCATCCTTCATCATTCCTCCTTACCAGTGAATCACTTTGGCCATGTTCCATGCCAAACAATGGGAGAAAGTAGACGGAGTTTGGCGTATGAAGACAAATAAAAAAGCTCATGAGGCCTCCAGCTCCAAATGATCGAGGATGATATGCATTGATATTGCTAATGAAGAAGATGAAATTGAGGCATCTAAAGCAGCAACATCATCCAGTTCTAGGCCATATATGGACGAGCAACACAATCACATAATGGCTAGATTTTATTCTCTCTCAAATAGCATAGGCACTCTCTCCACCAATCTTACTCAACTTTCCACCTTTTTTACTTCCTTAAGCTCATTAGCAAAACCTTGACGATTAGAGACAATGCTTAGAGTCGTTGGAGAAAATGATCGACACCTTTACATGAGATCTTTAGTTTGACATTTGGCCTACATTTCTTGATAGGTGTATTTTGGATATACATGTATTTTGGATGAATTTTGGTTGTATATGTGAATGGTTATATAATTTTATAATTTTCAATTTTCACGATGAAAAAACGGACAAAGAAGGGAAAAAAAATATAATTTTCATGTCCGCGTTGTGACTCGCATGGCCTTGGCGTCACGACACATCACCATCATGTGCCGAAAGTACCAGCTACCGACACGCGACATCCACTATACAGCGCGTCGCGATGCCATAGACCTAACGCATCGTGACGCCCATCCGATACGCATACACGTGTCAAGCATTCATGTGCATCGCGAAGCGCAAGGTATTCTTCGTCTCGACGCAGAGGCCAATTTTTGCCTATAAATTCCAGCCGATTTCATTTGTAAATTCATACTTTCCTTAAGGTTTCTAATAAGGAAATTGAGGATTGTCTCTTGTTTGTATATATAATTATGTATTTTTATTTTTAGTAATGATAATTTGTGTGTTTTTATTTTCTTTTATGTCTAGCTAATTTAATTTCACTGGGGTAAAATGGTGAAGCTTTTGATATGATAATTTAGGTTAATCTCACTTAAATTATAATATATGAATTGAATCTAATAATCTGGATTAATTAATGGCAGACTATGTTACCGCCTATATGGTCAGTTTAATGATAAAATTGGATTACCGCATATATGGTCGGTTTTATATGACAAGCGGTTACCACCTATACGGTCGGTGTAATTGGACTAAATGGAATACCGCCTATATGACTGGTTATATATGTTTGACATTGTTAATTCATGAGAAAGCAGAACTGGGTAATAATGACAATTTATATTTTATAAGTGAGATTCATAGGTTTGAAATATTAAATGTCGATCCCCCTAACCCCAACATTATATTTTAAGCTAGGGAAATGATGAAACATAATATTCATGAGTTTAATAATTGATTTTCTTATATCTTATGTAATACATTGACTTGTTTATTGAATCTTGGCCTTAATGCTTCTTGTTGTCTGATCACCAATAAGATTAATATGGTAAATATATAATGAACTTGACAAAGAGATTTTATATTTCAGCCTTAGATTCAATATCACACGATCTCATCTTAGAGATTTCCTTACAGGATAGACATATATCTGTCGGACGTGGATAGCCATAATTGGAACTTGATCTTAATGAATTCAGGTAACTTAGTTAACATAGGAATATAGTTAATTGGGTTACTTTGGTTGTTTGCATTCGACCATCGACAGAGGCTTTTGCATATCTTCATATTCCAGGCTAACAAACTAATATATTACACATATATAAGAGAATCAATACATCATTAGAATAATACTGTGTGGATTCACAACCTAGATGATTTTCCTTTTCTTTTATTTGCCTTAATATTTTCTTTGTGTTATTTATTTATTTATTTATTTTAAACAAATCCAACTTCAATCAACGAACAATCCATTCCAAACCCAATTAGATACTTGTAAATAAATAGCATCAATAATTAATAATCGTGAGAATTAAGTCCTATTGGGATAAATATTTTTATACTACTTGTGTGATACGTGTGCTTACGTATAGTGCATTTACCGCATATCAAGTTTTTAGAGCCGTTGCCAGTCGCCAGAGACTTAGTTTTTACGTTATTAATTTTGAAGCTATCTATTTTAGTAGTTACTAATTCTCTTTATTTTTTTATTTGTAATTTGTAATTTTTATTTCTTATTTTTATTTTTCAGGTGGTTGAAAATGGATCCATATTGGGAGATGGAAGCATTACGAGCGTTAAGAGGTGAAGATACACCCCATATCAGGGAGACATAGTCTGATTTTATAAGGCATGTTATCCAGCCCAATAATTATCCATGGATGTTAGAGCCAATCAACACAATATTTGCTCAACCATTTCATAATGCAATGATTAGATGTGATATGTGATGGTAACCACCCGAGCGATCAATGCATGTACAACAACAATTCAGTGTGGCAGAATTATCAGAGACCTTCATACGCATAACCAACATATCTCACTTAACCATATTCTCCATCTTATCCACCATCAACTTATGATCTTCCTCAAGAACCAGAACCATCAGATGAAGAACGGTTAATAGAAATGATGACAGAAATGCTCAAGAAATGAGAAGAATGGTTGGATGACATGTTCATGAAACGGGAAGCTACATTGAATGCAATGCTTCAAAGTCAAGCAGCAAGATTATAGAAACTGATAGATCAAGTGAGACAATTTACAAAAAATCAGAGCAACATACTGTTGGGGTTGGTGCTCAGAGCGCCAATTCCCGGTTGTATTTCTTTATGAATACTTCTGTAAAACATTATTATTATGAATGATATATGTAGTTTCTATAATATAATGTATCTTTTAATATGGTAAAGAAGTAATGACCTTGGAATTACTAGTCATGATACTGTTACAAAAGCGCTGCAACTGACATTGAGTTGTATCATGACGTTGTCATTCTCAAACAGTTCCTGGTCAAGGTTTACACTACTTGGTCAGTATAGTAAACCCGTTGAGACCGGTACATGTTGTATACTGGAATATATGATTCCAATGGTTTCTCAATGAACCATAAGTCTTGGAGACTAGTATAGATGTGTAGGTGTTTATAGTGGATCAACACTGAACGACTCACCGAAGATTCTTAATGGATGGTACACCAACGTCAATAAGAATCTTATCGGATTGAGTAGCACTTGTGATTCTTCGACTTGAGATACCACTGTGGGCACATGAGACATCTTCCACACTTAGATGGCAGACACGTCACCGATCTATTTAGATCAGACCTCCGCCTGTTCGTTGGGTGTGGATAGATCCTCAGGGTGTCCTGTGTGTATCGAGATAGGATCCGTCAGTTCTGTGTATCAGAGCTTAGGTAGTCCATATGATTAGCAATCAGATAAAACCCATGGGCCCGTGGTACAGTTTAGAAGCTAGTTCTAAATGTTCTTTTTGAGATTGGTAATAGAGACGTCGACGGGATAATCCCCATAGAGATTTGACGTTAACATCTATATCTCTAGGATATATCCGGATACCTGTGACAGAAGAATTATATATTTTCCATGACCTCGACCTGTATGATTCAGCGAGTTTATCCGTGATCGTCATAATTTACGGGTGGATAAATTATGGACACAAATTGGATTTTTTGATGGATATGCCTGAATCTAGAGAGTCTCACTAATGAAATATACTCGTAGAGCACTAGGGCAACATAAATAAATAATATTGATTATTTATAAAGTCGTTTAAAAGTTAAACGCAAAATACATGTGTAGGGACCCGATAGTCATTTCCTTAATTTTTGTGTATTTGTATTTAATGTTAGATTAATTCAAATACACATTAATTAATTGTCAAATTGAGATATTTGACCAATATCATAAATATATATGTATTTTATATTTATTGTAAATATAATACATATATTTAATATATTTGTATTTAATTAATTAATTAATTGTTAAATGATTAAATTAATTAAAGTATGAATATTTTAAGTTATGATATTTCATTTAATGACTTAGTTGCAATTGTTGACTTGTTTGAATTATTCATTAAAGGTGTAATGATCAATTTAACAAGTTGGCAAGTTGAACTTTAATGAAACAAAAAAAAAATATCTTGATATTTTGTATACACCAAATTCGACCATGTGCTAATGTTGGAAGTATAAATTGTTTTGTTTTCATTTAGGGTTTCATAACTTGTAAAACCTTTACCAAAAACTCCATTAAAAGAAAGAGAAAGAAGCTTGAGACAAAGAAAAGAAAAACAAAGAAAAATCTTGGATTTAAGTAAGTGTTTCCAATCTTCCATTAGAGAGAAAAATGTTCCTCTTGTTGTGGGCTTCATCTTGTGATGTTCTTATGTTCTTCCATTCTTTATTCTTTGTATTTTTGGAGGATGGAAGTTTTGGAATGGGTTGAGCATGTATAAAATTCAAAGGATGCTTCTAATGTGTTAATAAGCATACTTTTGATAGTTTGAGAAACTTGTTGCTAATCTAGAGTTATTGACCCACTCTTAAATGACCTAGATTTGTTCTATAGTTGTCTCATTGTGGTGAGGCTTGATTGTAATGGAAGAAACATGATTGAAGTATTGGATTTAACAAATTTGGTTTAATTTGTCCAATTTGAAGAAATTGAAAAATTAGGGTTTGAGACCATTTCCAAATTTGGGGATTTTCATTTATGTTGTGTATTTGGATGTGTATATGATACATATAAAATCTTATGTTGATTGGATTTCATCTTCTTGTGTTTTGAACATTGGAAGTGCAAAATACACATTATGTCACAAAATAGGGGCTCACAGCAATTTGGGCAAAATTTGGGGTTCATGTTGCAATTTGATTTTTGATGTGTATGACATGTTAAAATCATCTTAGAAATGATTTAGAATCATCCAAAATCATTTTGAACAATTTCAGATTAAAATGAACAAAATGCAATGTTTAGGGGTAATTCAGTAATTGTACAAAAATTTAATTTATTGTGGAATTTTTCATAATTTGATAATTGGATAATTAAATAAATAAGTTTATTTAATTAATCCGAGAAAATTTTTTGAAATCAGAAAATTTTGATTTTCCACTATTCAGTTGCATTACCGAATTTCCGCAATAATACCCCTTCAAAATGGTATCAGAGCGAGTATGATTCTAGGCCCACTAATATGATTAGCCCTTTAATTAAATGTTTAATCATGTTTTCTTAACTTTATACATGCATGTTTTAATCTAATTTGATTAGATTTAGGGTGTATGACACTTAGCGGAAAATCCATATTTAATAAGGTTTAAATGTAATTATGTATTTGATGCATGTTCTTGTCAATACAATTTATAAATATTTCTCTGTGACTACATCCGAGACCGTGCCTCTGCTGTGGGGGTGTAGCCGATAGAGATTTATTTATACCGCATGTATATAAGATACTAGATAAATTCAAGCGAAAACGGAATCCTGAACGTGCCCTAGCTGTCAGGGTTACGCAAGTAACTTGAGTTTAACCTTGGTACGTGTAACATCCCAGATTATTTTAGAATATTGGCGTGGATTGATTTTATTCGCATGTGGGGTCGCGTCCGCATGCGAGCTAAATTTAATTGAAAAATAGGGACTTTTCAATAAATTATTTATACGTCAATAATAATTAAATTTGAGGGATTGATTTGAAAACTACCAAACTAGTAACAATAAATAGAAAATCCTAGAAGACTCTACACACATTTTTGATGATTATGAAGAGTAAATTGATGGAAACATGATATGGTGTATGTGAGTATGTAATGTATTATAGTATGTAAATATGATGGAAATGATAACATAGATATATGGGTATGAATTATGAATGTAGACTGAAATGACTTGATGTTGTTGAATACCGGTTATGAATAAGAAAGTATGTGATATATTTATAAACGTGCATTTGTAAATATGTAATTAAAGTATGTGAATATATATGTTTGAACATGAATTAGCAAATGTAAATTGAGAATGTAGTACATGGACATGAATATGCATGAGCATGCATACACGAGTATGGGCATGAATAGAATGAGAAAATATGAGAATATGAAAAGTTGCATCAGAGTATGCATAGAAAGCATACGAGTGTATGTGAGCATTATTTTGTGAAAGCATGTATTGAGTGAATGAAAGCATAGTGCATTGAACATGCATATTGGGTAATCTTTTCTGAACTGCAGTTGAATTTGATTTTAAAATTTAAAGTATTTAACAGTTTTAAATGTTTTCAAAACAAAAGTTTTAATAGATTTTATCGGGATTGGGGTAAAAACTCATTCCAGCGAGATTTTATGAACAATTATGGAATTGACAGATATCACATGGATTCGGGACTTGGGATTTGACCGATCCCAGTTGTACACTAATTGGAATTGACGGATTTAGACACATGTGCACATGTGGAGGACTGAGGGGAAGCTCCTAGATCCTCAGCGCTCAGATGGTACATTCCTGGGCGGAGATGCGCCTACGGGCGAAAATGCGCCTACGGGCGGAGATGCGCCTACGGGCGGAGATTTGGTTTTCAGAAAAAGGATTTCAGATTTCAGTTTTCAGTTTTCAGAAAAGAGTTTCAGAAAAGAACCTAGAAAGACAGTTTTAGAATGAAGTACAAGAAAAAGAAAGATTTTCAGAAAGAGTTTTCAGTTTTCAGATTCCCAGTAAACAGTTTTCAGAAACAAGATTTTAGATATAGTTTCCAGAAACCAGAGATTCAAAGCATGATTTTAGAAAGATAAGTTTTATTAAGAGATTTTCAAACTGAGTTTCCAAAAGAATTTTCAGAAAGCAGTTTCTCAGAAAAAGTATTTTCTAAAAGCATGACATGTTAGAGTAGAGTATGGTTTACAAATCATGCATATAAATCATGTATTCTAGTAATTAATCTGAGATGAACATAGTTGATGTTAATGCATGATATCATGATCACATTCATGTAAGTATATAACTGACGTTTATATGTATCATATGTCTACATACAATGAGTATTTTAGAAAACATCGATGGATGATACCATGATATGATAACATGATTCTATATATATATAAGTACGTGGTTGCTAATAGTATGAGAATAGAAATAATGTTTTATATTATCGATTTGATGATATTTCAATGAAATAAGAGAAAGATAACTATAATAAGTGTCCAAACCAAACTGACAAAGAATGAATAGGAAAGTTGAAAGATAGCTAAGTAGCGCAACAAAAGCGTGACGGGTTTTTGATGTGGCTGTTAATGAAATTGAGACTTGACACATATATTATGGATGTATGAAAATATAACTAGTAAACAGAACCTGAGATATGTGTGAGCAGACAAAAAAGATTAGTAACAAGTAATATGTTTGTAAATGGATAAGACCTAGATAGTTAGCTCAGACCTAATACTTAGTTGCGTGTATTATAAGCATAGTAAACATTTAATGAATGATGAATTGATGATATGTTAAATAGAATGGTAAGAAGATAACTTAGATAAGTTACCTGAGCTTAAGATAGTAGAGTAAAAAGAAAGATAAGAAGTTAAGAAAATGAAAAGGTGTTATGCTTGTGTGTGAGCAATGTAGTATAATGTACTATGACTGTTATGCATATGAGATCTTAAATGTGTTGTGAATTAAAATGGTTCTGTTGCGAATTAAAAACAAAAATTAAAATATATAAGAGCTTGTGTATAGGGTTTTAATAACCAATATATAATTAATGAAAATATGATATATTTCGTACATGTGATGGTATAAATTATATAAGAATGATATATGATTGCAAGATTTGGATATTGTGAAATGTTCATGATTGATATATATATGATTACAGTGATTGCAAATGAGTAAGCTAGGAAGCATGTCACAAGAAAATAGAAAGAGATATGGGTGTGGATGTTTACATAAGAGGAATATAAGAAATGGAGTGTTTGCCAATCGATTAGGAAATAGACAGAACAGACAGTTGGTAATTTAGAGAATGTGTGAATCACTTAGAAATCCCAGGAGTAAGATGTAAACTGGAACTCAAAACTTGTATGTGTATGTTGCTCAAGGTAGGAGCATAGTTACTTACTGAGTTTTATGACTCACTATACTACAGTGTTTGAGTTTTGCAGGTTGGCGACCTAACGGTCGACCGTAGATTTCAGAGTTGCAGAGTAGTCAGATAGCAGCGTTGCAGTCAACCAGTCACCAGGTCTTGGGGGAAATAAAGAGTCTAATAGTTATGTTTTAGATTGTATAAGTTGAGATGTGCTGAGCACGGATGCTTATGTTGTAAAAGTGTTTGTATATACGTACTGTCGGGCACAGAGCCCTGGTTGTATTATGTCTTTATGTCTGCATCGCGTATTTGTTGGGCCCTTAGGTTGCATTGATGTTGTGATTTCGGCCTGAGGCCGAGATTTTATGTTTATGTTGTATATGGATGCTGGCTATAGGCCAGGTTGCATGATATTACGAATACATCATGCCAGAATTTTTCTAGAATCAGAGGCTTATGGAGATGGGTTTAGCCTGTCTCCTGCCGGTAACATTGCTGCTAAGGCGGGATGTTACAAAGATGATATCAGAGCAGAGGTTTATAGAGTGTCGGTGACTGCAGCTGCTGGCTATTCGATTATCTCAGTAAATATGTGTTTTGTTTGGACCGTATCGGTCTTTGTTTGATGTTTGGTTTTCAGTCTTTGTTTGTTGTCCGATGATTGGTTTTAGTATGCCCAGGTCAGGATTCGAGGACGAACCTATATAAGGGGGGTGAATGTAACATCCCATATTATTTTAGAATATTGGTGTGGATTGATTTTATTCGCGTGTGGGGTTGCGTCCGCACGCGAGCTAAATTTAATTGAAAAAGGGGGACTTTTCAATAAATTATTTATAAGTCAATAATAATTAAATTTGAGGGATTGATTTGAAAACTACCAAAGTAGTAACAATAAATAGAAAATCCTAGAAGACTCTACACACATTTAAAATATATATACAAGTCTAGATTTTTTATTATTACACACACACACACGTGTGAAGCATATACACCACACAGAACACACAGCTCATTCACGCAGAAAAGAAATAAAAGAAAGAACAGAATCGAGATAGGAACATGAGTACCGAGAGAGAAGAGATGAGAGAAAATAAAAAACAAGAACATAGCAGAACAAAAAAAAAAGACCGAAAGGGAGAGCAGGGGTAGAGAGAGAGAGAGAGACGACATAAGAAGGAAAAACAGAAAAGAATAAGGGGGACAATCGAGAATAGAGAGAAGAAAGAGGGAAGTGGGAATAGAGAGCAAAAGCCGAGAAGAGGAGAATAGATGAGAAGAAGAAGAACCGAGAGACAGAAGGGGGAAAAATCAGATAAGATCGAGGTAGTGAGAGACCGAGAAGGAAGAAGGATTCCGTTTTGAAGCTTGAATACAAGAGGTAAGTACACTATGTCAATGAAATCCTTGAGCTCTCTTGTTTGATGGATTTAGTTTGGGTAAAAGATTCAGTAATTGGATAAAACAAAATAAATATAAGAAGTAAATCAAATACTTAAATCTGGTTTTAATTTTGAAGTTGAAAGAAATTCATTTGATTAAAGAAGGGTAGTAGAAATCGGCAGTAACAAACCCTAAATTTGGGGAGGAACTGACAGTAATCCCTAGGATTTGGGAAATTTTGCAGTTAAGGTACAAGTTTGTTAGGTAATTAAGTTGGAGCTTTTAATAGAAAAAGTAATAAAACATTTATGTATTTATGTGTTTTTGAAATCTGGGAGTAAGATTGGGGTAGTGGTGACTGATGTAGTAGCAGAGCATAGAACATAGTAGTAATAGTGGTGAAGGTAGCAGAAGCAGAAACAGCTGGGGTAGAGGTAGTTTTGGCAGTAACAGAAATAGTAGTATTAGTAACAGAATATATATATATATATATATATATACCAGAAGCAGAAATAGTGACATGGTAATGGGATTACAAATTGATTACCTTATGAATATTAAAAGGTTCTATGTAATTTTAGTAGTACAATAATTCACGAAGAAATTATGTTATGGTTAATAAGTTTTATGTGGTTTAATATATGCTATGCTGTTGTTGGAGTTTTGGGATCTTTGATTTCTGTATTTGGGGAAAAGTGAAGTATAATTTGATAATTATGAAGAGTAAATTGATGGAAACATGATATGGTCTATGTGAGTATGTAATGTATTATAGTATGTAAATATGATGGAAATGATAACATAAATATATGGGTATGAATTATGAATGTAGACTGAAATGACTTGATGTTGTTGAATACCGGTTATGAATAAGAAAGTATGTGATATATTTATAAACGTGCATTTGTAAATATGTAAAGAAATATGTGAATTTATATGTTTGAACATGAATTAGCAAATGTAAATTGAGAATGTAGTACATGGACATGAATATGCATGAGCATGCATACACGATTATGGGCATGAATCAAATGAGAAAATATGAGAATATGAAAAGTTGCATCAGAGCATGCATAGAAAGCATACGCGTGTATGTGAGCATTATTTTGTGAAAGCATGTATTGAGTGAATGAAAGCATAGTGCATTGAACATGCATATTGGGTAATCTTTTCTGAACTGCAGTTGAATTTAATTTTAAAGTTTAAAGTATTTAACAGTTTTAAATGTTTTCAAAACAAAAGTTTTAATAGGTTTTATCGGGATTGGGGTATAAACCCATTCCAGCGAGATTTTATGAACAATTATGGAATTGACGGATATCACATGGATTCGGGACTTGGGATTTGACCCATCCCAGCTGTACACTAATTGGAATTAACGGATTTAGACACATGTGCAGATGTGGAGGACTGGGGGGACGCTCCTAGATTCTCAGCGCTCAGATGGTACATTCCTGGGCGGAGATGCACCTACGGGTGGAGATGCGCCTACGGGCGGAGATACGCCTACGGGCGGAGATGCACCTACGGGCGGAGATTCGCCTACGGGCGGAGATGCGCATACGGGCGGAGATGCGCCTACGGGTGGAAATGCACCTTCGGGCGGAGATGTGCCTACGGGCGGAGATTTGGTTTTCTGAAAAAGGATTTCAGATTTCAGTTTTCAGAAAAGAGTTTCAGAAAAGAACTTAGAAAGACGGTTTTAGAAGGAAGTACAAGAAAAAAAAAATTTCAGAAAAGAGTTTTCAGTTTTCAGATTCCCAGTAAACAGTTTTCAGAAACAAGATTTTAGAAATAGTTTACAGAAACTAGAGATTCAAAGCATGATTTTAGAAAGATAAGTTTTATTAAGATATTTTCAAACTGAGTTTCAGAAAGAATTTTCAGAAAGTGGTTTCTCAGAAAAAGTATTTTTTAAAAGCATGACATGTTAGAGTAGAGTATGGTTTACAAATCATGCATATAAATCATGTATTCTAGTAATTCATCTGAGATGCACATAGTTGATGTTAATGCATGATAGCATGATCACATTTATGTAAGTATATAATTGACGTTTATATGTATCGTATGTCTACATACAATGAGTATTTTAGAAAACATTAATGGATGATAACATGACATGATAACATGATTCTATATATATATATAAGTACGTGGTTGCTAATAGTATGAGAATAGAAGTAATGTTTTATATTACCGATTTGATGATATTTCAATGAAATAAGAGAAAGATAACTATAATAAGTGTCCAAACCAAACTGACAAAGAATGAATAGGAAAGTTGAAAGATAGCTGAGTAGCGCAGCAAAAGCGTGAAGGGTTTTTGATGAGGCTGTTAATGATATTGAAACTTGACACGTATATTATGGATGTATGAAAATATAACTAGTAAACAGAACTTGAGATATGTGTGAGCAGACAAAGGATTGGTAACAAGTAATATGTTTGTAAATGGATAAGACCTAGATAGTTAGCTCAGACCTAATACTTAGTTGCGTGTATTATAAGAATAGTAAACATTTAATGAATGATGAATTGATGATATGTTAAATAGAATGGTAAGAAGATAACTTAGATAAGTTACTTGAGCTTAAGATAGTAGAGTAAAAAGAAAGATAAGAAGTTAAGAAGATGAAAAGGTGTTATGCTTATGTGTGAGCAATGTAGTATAATGTACTATTACTGTTATGCATATGAGATCTTAAATGTGTTGTGAATTAAAATGGTTTTGTTGCGAATTAAAAACAAAAAATTAAAATATATAAGAGCTTGTGTATAGGGTTTTAATAGCCAATATATAATTAATGAAAAGATGATATATGTCGTACATGTGATGGTATAGATTATATAAGAATGATATATGATTGCAAGATTTGGATGTTGTGAAAAGTTCATGATTGATATACATATGATTACAGTGATTGCAAATGAGTAAGCTAGGAAGCATGTCACAAGAAAATAGGAAGAGATATTGGTGTGGATGTTCACATAAGAGGAATATACGAAATGGAGTGTTTGTCAATTGATTAGGAAATAGACAGAACAAAGAATTGGTAATTTAGAGAATGTGTGAATCACTTAGAAATCCCAAGAGTAAGATGTAAACTGGAACTCAAAACTTGCATGTGTATGTTGCTCAAGGTAGGAGCATAGTTACTGAGTCTTATGACTCACTATACTACAGTGTTTGAGTTTTGCAGGTTGGTGACCTAATGGTCGACCGTAGATTTCAGAGTTGCGGAGCAGTCGGATAGCAGCGTTGCAGTCAACCAGTCACCAAGACTTGGGGGAAATAAAGTGTCTAATAGTTATGTATTAGATTGTATAAATTGAGACGTGCTGAGCACGGATGCTTATGTTATAAAAGTTTTTGTATATACGTACTGTCAAGCACGGAGCCCTGGTTGTATTATGTCTTTATGTCTGCATCGCGTATTTGTTGGGCCCTTTGGTTGCATTGATGTTGTGATTCCGGCCTGAGGCCGAGATTTTATGTTTATGTTGTATATGGATGCTGGCTATAGGCCAGGTTGCATGATGTTACGAATTTATCATGCCGAAATTTTTCTAGAATCAGAGGCTTATGGAGATGGGTTTTGCCTGTCTCCTGCCGGTAACATTGTTGCTAAGGTGGGATGTTACAGTACGTCTCCTTGTGGGCCTGGCTTAGCAGCGACAACGATAAACGACCAGGACCGGAAACCTAGGAGTCACTAGTGAGTGATTGACAAATGAGTTGTCTACCTGATGAATATACGTAGGCGAGACAGTGCATCTGCTGTGAGCTGAAATATATTCACGGGACCACTTTTCACTATTTGTATATAATTTAATTATTAAATATTTGTATTCTGTTTGGGGATTACAGTATTGCATGATTTAGTGGGATGAGCATTTTTAGATTAAAAATCCATGATCTAGTTTATGCTTTTGATATTATATGAAACTGCTTAATTTCTGCTAACCGTTTTTCGTAATCTATATTATAGATTTGCGATGGCGGCACCATCCACTGTCGTAATTTTAAAATTTTTTCAAATTACCGAACAAATTATTCAATATCTAATATGAATAATTTATTCATTTTACCTAAACACATTTATTCGATATCAAATAACGACAAACACTAAGAAATGTCGCGAAACTTTTTACGAAAACGTTTTTCTGCAAAATGACACAAAATACATTTGTGAAAGAACCGACCACCCAACACTTATGGGACTGCCCAGGTCAGCCCCAATAGTGTTAGGGCAGTTCATGGGCTGCCCGAACAGTGACAAATTCACTGTTTGGACAGCCGTCACCCGGTTGGCTCAAAAGTCACCCGGTAACGCTGTTGTTCGTCGTTTTCACTTATTTCAACTCCGAAACACTTTCCGGCAATTGTTCCAACTCCCAAAATACATCCAATACATTCATAAGACATATTTTTCATCACCAAAATATCAAATATTCCAGGTCTGAAACAGAATACAAAAAGCCAATTTTTCATGCTTTATATCCAAAATTTCAAGATTAATCCAATTAATCAAAACACCAACCAAGTCACCACACATGAAGCACCCAAGAACAATTCTAGGTATTACAAGAGTGGTCATAGAACTCTAGAATGAAAACATATCATCTAATGATCAAATTGGACAAAAATTACAATAATTCCATCCAAAATACTTCACACATACTTCCAATTCCATCCACCAAAACCAAAAGCCCCAATTTTCCACAAAAAAGGAACCCTAGAACTATTCTAGCAATTCAAGAAAACATGAAACAAATTTCTAAGCTTAGAGTTGTATAAGATTACCTCAAATCCCTTGATTTCCTAAGCATTTCTTGAATTTTCCTTAATTTTCTTCATGATTTGAACAAAATAAATCTTAGGGCTTTTCTTCTACAAGTTTCGACAATGATGGAGTTGATGTGAGGAAGAAAACAAATTTTTTAATTAAATCCTCATGACCGACTCCAAGGGGGCATTTTGGTCATTTGTAAAAAATAAATCCAATTAAATAAAGTAAGCTTTATGTTAAACAAATCAAATTTGTACACATAAGCCTAATTAAAGTCATGCCATTTGTACAGATAATAATTAACCATATTTCATAACATTTATGAAATATAGATATTATTTAATCATTTAAATATTTAACATTTAAATATCTAAATAATTAATTAATATAACTATTATTATATATGTATTTTTATTTACAATAAATAAAAAATACATATATTTATGACATGTGTCAAAATCTCATTTGACGTTTAATTAATGTGTATCTAATCGAATTATGTATCAAATACAAATACACAATAATTATTAAATGACCAAAATCCCCTAATGCATGTGTTATCGTTTAACCGATTAAACGATTCAGATTAACTCATTTACTCCGATGATGTATTATGAATAATCTGTATTATTCATAACGCATTGTCCAAGTGCTCAATGAGTACACTTCATATTGTGGGACTCTCTAAGTTTAGGTTTATCCGTCACGAAATCCAATTTCGTGTCCATAATTCACCCACTCATGAATTATGATGACCACAGATAATCTCGCTAAACTATGCAAGTCGAGGTCATTGCATACGTATAATCCCTCCGTCACAGGCTATCCATATTATACCTGGGATATAGATAAGAACGTCAAATCTGTTCGATATAATATAGTCGACTTTCAATTTACGATCTCTAAATAACACTCGGAACTGATTTCTGAAGTTATACCACGGCCATGGATTTACTAGATCGTAAACACGTGCTGGATGCCTATGCCCTGTACACAATTTTTCTTTTTAACACATAGTGTCCTAAATCCAACTGGTTTGGGAGTCACTGGCCCAAAGCTCATTATAAAGATTCAGGATGTTTTATTAAAAAAAAAACTATATTTTATTTATATAAAATGTCATTGCCAAAAAAATGTGAATTCTTATATAACTTTAGGATAAAAATATTATTACTTTTTTTTTCAACAAGACCTATGGATATTGTGGGCACAATAGATTGATTAATAATTTGTCTCACATGTGTATGAAATATGGTAAAAAGAATATGAGAATTTGCTTATTTGATAGTTTAGAAAGAAATAAAAGAATTAATAACTTGGATAATAATATATATTTTTTAGTTTTCGCTTAAATTACTAGAGACTAGTAATAAGCTGGATGGAGAGGGGGTGTGAACAACATTAAAAAGTGTACATTTATTAAAAGAGAAATTAATCATTTTACACTTATAGTTTCATTAATCTAGTTAATTTAGCACATTTTTGAAATATTAATTAAATTTATATTATATATATATTTTTTGTGATTTATAATTCTTGTGTAGGTAAAATACTATTTTGGATGTTCAAAGGAAAAATGGATGATCGGTGAAATCACACACGTTACGCAAGCGCACGTATCGCTCAAGTTGTATAAAAATATCAATCCCACGAGGATTTAATTTCTACTGTTATTATTAAATATTGATTCTATTTATTTACAAGTATCTAATTAAAGGGAGAAGGGAATGATTGCTTGATTGGTTGGTTGAATGTGAATTTGCTAAATAAATAAATAAATAAAAATAAAATGAAACAAAGGAAATTAATAATAAAGAAAATAAATATCTAGGGTTGTGATTCCACATAATATTATTCTAATGATGAATTAATTCTCTTATATATGTGTAATAAATCAGTTTGCTAACCTGGAACACGAAGTTATGCAAAAGACTATGTCGATGGTCAGATGTAAACACCCAGAATAACCCAATTAACTATATTCATATGTCAACCAAGTTACCTGAATTTGTTAAGTTTAAGTTCCAATTGTGGCTACCCCCGCCGACAGGTATATGTCTATCATGGAAGGAAATCTTTTAAGTGGTATCTAATCCTTAAGTGAGATCGTGGGCTATTGAATCTAAGGCTGAAACCTAAATCTCATTTCCAAGTTCATTTTAAGTTTACCATATCAATCTTATTTGTGATCAGGCAACAATAAGCATTAAGCTTAAGATTCAATAAATAAGCCAAAGTATTATCCATAATATATTTGAATCAATTATTAAGCATATGAATATTGTGTTTCATCACTTCCCCAGATTAAAATAAAATGCTGGGGTTAGGATATCCACTTTTACTATTTCTAATTTAGAAATCTCTCTATTATTAATATATAATTGCGTGATAATACCAACCGACCATATAGACAATATCCTGATTAAGTCATGTTATAATTAATTCCAACCGACCATAAATACGGTATCCAATTTAGTCGGGTTAAAATCAATTTAATTAAATCCAACCGACCATAAAGTCAGTATCCCATTATGTCAGGTTTTAAAGAACTTTATATATTATAATTAAGGGAGATTAATCTAAATTATAATAATAAAAGCTTCACCATTCCCCTAGCGAAAATTTAACTACTAAACATAAAAGAAAAATAAAGTAAATAAAAATACATAATTTAAATTACAAAAACATAAACAAACAAGATACAGTCCTTAGATCCTTATTAGAACCTTAAGGAAAATATGAAAATTCTAAATGAAATCAGCTTCAATTTATAGGTAAAATTTTACCTTGCGCGTCGCGACGCGCTTACGTGTAAACGCATTCTCGTGATATAATGACACATTTCCGCGGAGTATCACGCGTCGCGACGCGTAGGCGATCTACGTCGCGATGCGTGCACAGTAAATATCGGTAAACTTCATAATAGAGGCGTGTCGTAACACGTAGGTAATCTACGTCGCGATACGTGCACATCATGCTTTATAATAGATGAGCATCACGACGCATAGAGACATGGGCGTCGCGACGCGTGAGCAGTGAATTTCCATTTTTTGCCCTTTTTGTCCGTTTTTCATCCTTTTAGCCCCGAGTTGATTTGATTGAGTCCTAAATCTTTATTTATTTGCAAAACACACAAAAACACACCAAAACGTTCATGAAACCTGAGAAACCATACAAAATATTAGGTGAAATGGATGGTAAATAGTGATATATTTTCTGCTCATCACACCCCCAAACCTAACATTTTGCTTGTCCTCGAGTAAACAAATAAAACAAAATGAAATAAACAACATGAGTTAAATTAAACTAAGCCACTTTCGTAGGGATCACGACTGCATTTAGTGTATGCAACAAGCCTTTAAACCCCTAGGTGTCCCTAGTGGACGAGTTGTAGTCTCGTGAGGGCTTACAGTGACGATACCCACAAACGTCAATCTAATGCACACAAAAGCAAAAAGACGAAAGAAAAGAAAGCAAGTTAGTAACTAAACAAGTGAAACTTTTTATCTAAGTTAATAGTTGTTTTCTTTCTTTCTAAATTATTAAATAAGTAAATTCTCCGATTAGTTTTTTACCATTCTTCATATACACAATCAACAAGGTATTGATCAAATCAGTGTGCCCACAATATTCATAAGTATAGTTGAAAAGAGAGTAATATTTTTGTCCTAAAGTTATATCAGAACTCACACCTTTTTAGCAATGGATTTTTTTATAACATCTTTAATCCATGTAGCGAGCTTTGGGCCAGTGACTCCCAAGCCAGTTGGATTTAGGGCACTAGGTGTTAAGACACATTTACAGACTTAATTACTTGGCTTTCAGATTTTTTTAACATCTTGAATCCATGTAGTCAGCTTTGGGTCAGTGACTCCCAAACTAGTTGGTTTTAGGGCACTAGGTGTTAAAACACCCATACAGACTTAATTACTCGGATCTCAGATTTTTTTTATTAATATACATAATACTTTTTTTTATTCCATCACTTTTTTAGATGCTTCCTCCAATTAAACTAGAGCACTGAATATTACAAATTTTTCACTTACAACTCAAGGCCGTATGTTACCATGCATGTTTATAATATCTGTCAATTGAGCATACGAAGATCCAATTTAGTCAGTATTATGGAGAATTTATAAATTAAATAATTCAAAAAGAAATAAACAAAAATTAACTTGTTACGAAATAGGTTGAGATATGTCTCAGGAGTGGAAATTTCTTACACAGCTATCTCAAACACCATTCCACCTTATTCGTCAAGTTAAAAATATAAAAACTTTAAATATTTTTTTTTTTGAAAATTTTTAACTATCAAACACAATAAAAATAAGATACTAGTCAACTATTCCTCTCCCCCAAACCTAATTGAGACATTGTCCCCAATGTCCAAAAAGTAGAAGAAGAGTTTAGAAAACAGTACATGGTTAGCTGAAATTCTACATCTAAAAAGAAAACTAAAGGTTAAGATCCAAATTTAAACGACGATTCTTACCACGATCATTATCAGACCAGTTTATCTTGGAAAAGATAGGGTCAATTTATGGTTCAAAGGCTAAAAATTGGTCAATTGAATCATTGGTTGTTCTGGTAGTGAAGATGATATCTTTTACAAGTTTTGAAACGAACCCATTTATCCGGGCATCATCAAGAAACACACAAAGAAAATCATAAAATCCATCAGCATTATACAATCCAATCGGTTTGTGGTCTATGTTTAAGTTCGCCCAAGATAGCACTGTAAAAATTTCCTCCATCGTGTCCAAACCACCTGGTAAAGCAATAAAAGTATCAGCACGATTAATCATTTCCCTAAGTCGTTCAGACATACCTGGCACGATGTATTCTTCTCCGTTTGATTGTCCTATAAGATTCGCCTCCGCCAAGGGTTTTGGGATGATTCCCAGAACTTGACTACCTCATTCCTATACGGCCCTTGAAACGTACCCCATTAGTCCAAGATTTACACTGCCATATACTAGGTGCATATTCCTTTCAGCTATGACTCTACCCAATTCATGTACTGTCGCAATGAATTCTGGTATAGAACCAACACTAGTACTGCAAAACACACAGATGTTTACAACTCGTCTTCTTGAAGTTGCTTCCATTTTTTTTATGTATTTATTTCTCAAATCTGGATGTCTTCAAGAGTGCAATAACGAGCTGAATTTATAGATCCTAAAAAAAGGGTGAGAACTAATAACAATAGTACATGCCAAATGACAATTATTAGCTAAACAGTAAAATATATCATGAAAGTCAAAAAGTCTAGATCATGTCGGAGAAAATTAAGGAAGTCACAATAGAAAAGAAAATCAGAGCAATTATTAAGGCAACAGAATTGTGTACGCAATACGTCACTCGCTTAGTATATAAATTCATTAGGATGTGTCTCAAGAATTCATTCCTTACTCAGCCATCACTAATGAATTAAATATCATCCTTATGATTGCCAAACACCATTCCTCATATCTTAAATGTTTCGTTTGTGTTTTTCCCTGAAAATATCACATAAAATTAAGACTCTATAGCATGTAGACACAAAATGAAAACATAAATTTCAACAAAACATTGCATGGGTTTCCTCTCTGCTAGCGCTAAATTTTTCGTTTTCAGTCAGACGTGTCTTAAGTCCATCCGTCAATGAGGCTTCAGCGTGGTTTTGGACGTCTGATTAAAGACAATCCCATGTGCGTTACTTTTGAAGTGTATCTTCCAACGATAAAGTGGCAAAAAGAATTTTGTCTCATTCAGTGCTCGTGCCACCTTTTAAACTTTGTCGCTCCAGTGGTTCTTGAAAAGAAAGAAAGAAAATCAGGAGGTCTCGTATAGTGCTTGACTTGGAATGGGAGTTTCATTATGTCAAGATTTTGGGCGGTATCTTTGATCTGTACTCCCCAAAATAGTGATGTTTCTCCTGAATGCATGAGAACTTCAATATGGCCAGACACTTGCTCCTCCATTTGTTCTGCATCTTGCTCCATCTTTTCTTCAAAGATGTATTTTAGGATTTCTTTGTTCAGCTCCTCATCTGTCATATGTGAAATGCATGCTCCATATGTGTCAACCTGAGGATGTAAAAATGTGTCTGAATATAGGTATTTATCCTCTATGGTTGGTATGAACGGCTCTGGAAGCTATTCTTCAAACATCAGTGCAATGCATGCTCGAAGATCTTCATTTTGAGGATGCAAAGTTTCATCCTCACTTGTTGTTGGTACATACAGTTCTGTTACTTGTTCCTCATCAGAGTTTGATGAATAATAAAGATAAAATTGCTATTCTGCTGGTTCGGGCTCCTGAGCTGATACCTCTGATTCTTGATACTACTCAGCCTCTTCCTCTGTTAAGGTATCATTATGAAATGTTTGGTATTCGAAGGCTTCATCAGTGTTATTTGAATTTATTCTGTGAGGTATGTAGTTCTGGTTGTTGATTATTTGTCTCAATTCATTTACCATCCTTTGTAAAGTTTTGATTTGATCCAGAAACATTGCGTCCTATTCAGCTTCCCGTTTCTCAAGCCTGTTTATCAACTTTCTTCCCACTGATGGTTATGATCCTTGAAGATCGTAGGTTGATGGTGGACAAGATGGAAAATATAGTTCAGTGAAATATGTTGGTTCATTATATGAAGGAATCTGATAGTTCTGCCACCTTGAATTGTAGTGGTATATGCATTGATCGCTCGGGTGGTTACCATCACATATCTCACATCTCCCCATTGTGTTCTGAAATGGTTGGGCAAATATTATGTTATTTCTCTCTAACATCCATGGATAGTTGTTGGGCTAGACAACAGGCCTTAGAAAATTAGACTGCTGCTCCTTGATTTGGGGTGTATCTTCCCTTATAAAGCTAGTAATTCAACCACCTGAAAAATAAAATAAGGAAATAAAAATTATAGAGAAAATTAAAGAAAATTAGATACAAGTAAATTAGATAGCTTCAAAATTAATGTCCATATCGACATACTATATTACGGGCTATGAAATAGTCCCAATAGTCACACATATTATTATCCTCAAAGAATGCCCAGTAATGAAACCATAGAACCTTCAAAATACTCAATGCAACTCAAATCCAAGTCTTTGAATAAATCATCTAAGCCAGACTCATAGTGTGTGTGCGCAAAGGTTCACTTACAACTTGATTCCTAGGTAAGCCAACTTAATGATTTTGTTTCAAAAATTGGGATCGATGGGTCAAACCAACCTAGATATCTCAATTATGCTCTGCAATTGCTTTTTATGTGCTCAATATGGTATGATTTTCTTTTTTTCTTTTCTTTTGTCTCTTTTTTTTTTCTCAACACACCTACCCTTTAAGGTAGTATTTCTCCTCATGGTGGTCCTAATACTCGCCCATGGGTAGCTTCACGCTTATCGGTTATATGTGGTTTAATTTTTTTTCTTTAGAGACTTTTCTTTTATTTTCAACCATACCACACATCATAACACAAGCAAATCATGATAGACATCTAAGCAAACGGTCATTCATTGACCTACAATTTCTTCAACTAGTCACTTTGCCAACTACTCAGGTTTTCACTACTAAAAACCTATAATCAAGTGCTTACGAGTCTAACATAGATTAACTACTCAAAGTATTAGATAAAAGTACATCAAGAACTTATCGTTTCTAAGGTTTTACTCTAAAGCACACAATTTCATCATTGGAGACTTTTCTTTTATTTTCAACCATACCACACATCATAACACAAGCAAATCAGGATAGACATCTAAGCAAACGGTCATTCATCAACCTGCAATTTCTTCAACTAGTCACTTTGCCAACTACTCAGGTTTTCACTGCTAAAAACCTATAATCAAGTGCTTACGAGTCTAACATAGATTAACTACTTAAAGTATTAGATAAAAGTACATCACGAACTTATCATTTCTAAGGTTTTAACCTAAAGCACACAATTTCATCAAAGGAGACTTTTCTTTTATTTTCAACTATACCACACATCATAACACAAGAAAATTGAGATAGACATCTAAGCAAACAGTCATTCATCGACCTGTAATTTCTTCAACTAGTCACTTTGCCAACTACTCAGGTTTTCATTGCTAAAAACCTATAATCAAGTGCTTACGAGTCTAACATAGATTAACTACTGAAAGTATTAGATAAAAGTACATCAATAACTTATCGTTTCTAAGGTTTTACCCTAAAGCACACAATTTCATCATTGGACTTATGCTTAACTGTTAAGGACTAACAAGAAAAGACTCGAACAAGTAAGCAAAATAAATGTCTTTATGATTAATAAATGCAGGATTACAATTAAATAAGTCAGGAAAATAAACATCTTCCTAATTTGCAGTCTTTTCTTCTTCCGTCTTCTTGCTTTCTTCGAGCGTCAGATTCTCCAACTGTAGTAATTATTCTTCCCATTTATTTTCCTCTTTTTCAACCTCATCTTTTTCACTGCTCGAGAAGTTTTCCTTGAAATCTTTCCCCTGCTCTATTTCATCTTCACTACTGCAGTCTCATATCCCCATGCAAGAAGCTTGGTGGTTGAGAGTTTGGAGGACAAAGTTTTTGGGCAGGCCGGAGTTGATCATGTTGATGGGTGGTGGAACGAAGTGGTAGTTGGGTAGAGGGTTTCTGTGTGTGTTGGGTTGTTCTTTTTCTGGGTCAGGTATCTTATGAGTGTCAATGAGGTTTTGGATCTCATGTCTAAGGCAGGTGCAGTTATCAGTTTCGTGGCCTTTTTTCTGATGGAAGTGACAATATAGGTTGAGGTCGAGGTGGGGTGGCATATGGTTTGGAAGTGGTGTAGGCTCTAAGGGTTTTAGGAGTCCTTGCCTCTCCAGCTTTTCAAACACTTTGACAAAGGTCTACCAAAATTAGAGAATCGTCTATTTCTGATGGCGGCGACCTCAGCAGGAGTGAGCTTGGTATCAATGGTCTTTCTATTCTGGTTGTAAAATTTTCTGTTCTCGGCTTCCTCTTCCTCGATATCCATGACAATTTCTCTTAACTGTCGAAAGTCGCTAATCATGGAGGTCATCTTCTTCAGGTTGTTATAAATGGAGGGTTTAGTGCCCTTAATAATCATCTTGATCTGGTCATTCTCTGAGGGCCGAGTCTGCATCTTCAAGAGTTGGCTTCTCCAACGATCCACATAATCTTTGAAGGTCTCTTTTGGCCTCTGTTTGGTGTTTTCTAGGTCACGAAGTGACAAGTCTATCTCCAAATCCGTGACATATTGGTTCAGAAAGGCCTCCGCTAATGCCCTCCAGTCATCCCTGACTTTTCTCTCCAGGCCGTGGTACCATACTACGAGTGCCCTTTCCAGTGACATCCCGAACATCTTCTGCACCTGACGCTTCGACAGACCCACTAAACTCATCACTGAAACATATTTCTGGAGATGGACCGTTGGATCTCCGTTTCTGTTGAACTTAACCATGTCAAACATCTTAAACTAGGGAGGCAGCTGTTCTTCGAAAATCATTGCATCATAGTCTAACAGATCCTCATGTTTTCCTTTCAGCTTGTGGGTAACTGACTCTACTTGTTCTCTGAGTTTCTGTAACTTTACCTGAGACCCGGCTATCCTTTCTGCGGTATACTCAGCCATGTCATCATCAAAAATAGGGATTTCTAAGCTCACTCTATTCGGGGGCTCCTAACGCCTTCCATTCTCATTATTTTTTGTTCCCAATGTGCGAGGTACTGTCAGATTGGCCATAACGTTGGTCAAAGCTTGTAGTTATTGGGTAATCTTGGTGATGTTGGTCTCCAATTGATCCACGCGGGGAACTTTCACTGTGTGATGCATCCATGGTTGTTAATATTTTCTTGACAAGTCTTCATTCTTCTCTAACCCAACAGATATCTATGATGGCTGTTAAGACAATTGAGTTAGCATGATGCGTGTATGCATGCGATGCATGAGATGCATATGGTTATCAAAAAAGCATATATCCTTCCGACCTTATTCCTCCCACACTCGTGGTAAGTCCATTTATATCCTAGGTATGACTTATTTTATGCACCAATATGGGGTACACAAAATCGTTCTCTCATACGCTACAAGGGTGAACCTTGGCTACCTTATTCCATTTCCATCGGTAAAATACAAAGACCGCTCATTTACAAGATTGACTAAGCCTATTATGGGGATCATGCCATTGTCTAGAAATGATGAATTGGGCCCTCAGTAATCACAGTTGTGGCGGGGATGGTCTTGGAGGTATCCAAAATTATACAAATATGTCATAACAAGGCGTACCCTTTCTGGATGAAAGCCAGTGCGGATATCGGACTCATGCATTTGGCATATTCGGATCATGTTTGGACCTTCTAAGCCCATCAAGGTTTTCATACAAGTTGGCCCATTATCATTTTAAAGCGTTCAATCAGATTATCGCGAGGTGCAAACTTGTCCCAGTTGAAAAGGCCCAACAAGTTTACACTTTTGCGATAAGGTGGCTAAGCAACTTCAAATGATATGGGGCTCAAACATAAGGTGGCCCATCGTCATTTTGAAAGCTTTTGGCCCGATCATCATAAGATACAAACTCGTCCCAGTTTAAGTGGCCCAACAAGTTCGTATCCTATGATGAGAGGTCCAAATGGATCCAAATGATAATGATCCCAAACACAAGCATATGGTGGCTTCTATAGGACATATAACTATGGTTCATATGTGGGCTTATAAGGGTATGGATAAAGGCTCCCGCCGGCGAAGGGTTGCTAACAACTAGGTCTCCTCACTCAAAGGTTCGAGCGACCAAGTGAGCGCATATTTTTTATACCCTAAAGTACGTGCTAACGAGTGATGACGCCACATAACAATCCATCACCTTGAGTGAAAGCGACTTCACGATACATGACACTATCGGGGTAAGAAGGGTATGCAAAATATATGAGACTTGGGCAACCAAAACCAAAGCCACGGACACTACAAGGCATTGTTTCGGGGCTGTTTCTCTATCCCCAGTGGAGTCGCCATCTGTAGGAGCGAAGCGGGGTTTACCGCTATACCTATGATGCTCGGCAACCACGACACTGTTGAGCTCGCAGCCCGTAAAGAGTATGGAGTAGCCCGCGGGGGACTAAATCGGAGAATAAAGGTGTCACCACCTAGTGTGAACTTGGAAATGATTTAAGGCCGCACTCACCCCTCGCAAGGGAAGACCTCAAACCGTTGGGTTTGGAATGGTCCCTTACTTATGCCAGTATAATGGGCGGGTTCACACAATGGTATTTGTTTTGAATTCTAATTCGGCCCAAACTCTTATTAGGGTTTTATAATCTCATTAAACCACTAAATTAAGATCCAATGGCTAAGATTAAATTAGCATTTATCCAACATCAGATTCTTAATTAATTTTGTTGTCTTTGGAGCACCTATATAAACCCAATGAATTCTTTACAAATTTTTACACCAAACCTTTCATATTTTGGGTTTTTATAAGTGAGCAACTCTAAAGTTAAGAGTAAGCCACTGATTTTGAGGATCCTTAAGTCTAATTGACTAGAGGAATCTCGAGTTAAAAGTTTTTGAGGTATTTTCCTAGGCTAGTACCAAGGGCAAAATACCCGTGCACTCAAGGCATAGTCTTGCCGTTGAGTTTTGGCTTTGGTGTGTGCACCTTTGGAGGCCACACACTTGGGTGGCTCTTTGGAACGCGGAAGAGCTTGCTGAGTTCGAGAAAAGCTTGTAGATTGGAGGGAGGACTGGAGGAGTTTTCGGTTCAAGTAAGTCTTTTTCTTTCTTTATTTTAATTAGAGTTTTATGATAGTTACCATGTTTATGTTTATGTTCTTTGCATGTTTTATGAGTTTTTATGCTTAGAATATATAGTAAGATGCCTAGGCTTGTAGAATAATCAAAACAAATGGGTCTTGGGCAAATGGATAGCGGCATCATAATTTTTAATTTTCCGCTGCGTGCTCGCGGCCGCTTCCCAACAGGATACATGCATGTTTTATGCAGCTAGAACTTATAAAACACACGCACTAGCACTAAGCTTCTTAGGGTAAAACACTGAACAAAATTCATAGAATTGTGACATCAGATTTTTCATAAATAATATGTTATATAGTTAGTGATTAAATTATGAGAAGAGAACAGAATAAATGAATCTCACATCTAAAAATTACAAAAGGAAATAAGTGTTTAAATATATTTATTGCACCAATTTGATTCAAATTGATTGGTGGGAATTTTGGAGGGAAACATAAATTTGGATATGAATTAATATTATATATTATATAGTCAAAGATAAGCACTTGAGCACTTCGGGCACTTGGGCCTAAAATTAATGGCCAATTAATATTTTTTTTCCGAAATTAATTATTTTAATTAATTTATGTTAAATGTTATGACAGTTTAATTGGAAAGGAAATGTCTCTTGCCTAGGGTTGCCTAAGGTTTATAAATACCATTGAAATTCCAGAATTCAAATGATTTAGAAAATCTTCTCTCTTTCTCTACAACTTCTTTTGGTGTTCTTGGGAGAAATTCCAGATTTGCTATCTAGAATTTCTGATCAAGCTTTATAGAAATCCTGGATGGATACTGCCATAAACCCAGAAGCACTTATAGTGGGGGCATTAATTCCTTAAGGATAGTGACTACACTATCAAAACCATATTCATATTCTGAAATTTACTTCTGCTTCCATTTTTTTCTAAAAATCTTAAGGAATTATATACTATACTGTAATGGAGGCCACTGGTTCTGACTCCGTCTTCAATAAGATGTTCAATCCAGAGGTGTTCAAACTGGATCGTTTTGATGGAACCAATTTTACTCGCTGGAAGGACAAGTTGTTTTTTCTTCTTTCAGAATTTAGAATTGCTTACTTATTGAATGCTGATCTTCCTGCAATTCCAGAACCATCCGACAAAGACACTGATGAGATTAAAGCATCTCGTAAGAAACATGAAGAGGATGAAGTGCACTGTAGAGGTTTTATCTTGAACTCTCTTTCTGATAGACTATATGATTTATTTCTTCCAATTAAATTGCCACAAGAAATTTGGAATGCTTTGGAAAATAAATATACTTCTGAAAAACAAGGCACATACATATTTTTGGGTATGAAATTTTTTGAATTTCAAATAATAGATGGTAAATCTATCATGAATCAAGTTGATGAATTATTATTGTTGGTTTCTAGACTCAAAGATTTAAAAGTTGATGTTTCTGAATCTCTTGAAGTGGCTGCTGTAATTGTAAAATTACCAACCACTTGGAATGAATACAGAAAGAAGTTATTACATACTTTTGAAAACTTCACCATAGACCAACTAATAAAGCATATTCGAATTGAATAAGAAACAAGAATTCATGAGAATAAATATGCTTTGGAATCTGGTTCTAAGGTGAACAATGTTGAGTCTAAAAAAACAAACAATAATTCTGGAAATTCTAACAAGGCTGGAAATAAAAGAAAATTTGATGATGTTTCAAAATAGAACTCTTCTAACAATAAGAAAAACAAGTCTTGTTTCTTTTGTGGTAAAAAAGGTCATTTCAAGAAAGAATGTAGGTTTTATAAGAAATTAAAGGTGGAGGGGAATGCTGGACAGAAAAAGGCAAATATGATTGAAAATCAAGCATCTCATTCAGAAATCGTTGTTATGGTTAAAGCATTGGATATTATTTTGGTAACCGAATGTAATATGGCAACAAGTGAAATATCTGCAGATTGGTGGTATGATTCTGGTGCTACTGTTCACATTTGCAACAATAAAAATTTCTTCAAAAATTATGAAGTTGCAGCAAAATATGAGAAGGTTTTGATGGGGAATTATGACACTGCCAAAGTTCTTGGAAAAGGAACAGTTGAACTACAATTTACTTCTAGAAAGAAGTTAAATGAATATTTTTCATGTTCCTGATGTTAGAAAGAATTTAGTTTCTGCCAATTTATTATGTAAGAAGGGACTTAAGGTTGTCATAGAGGCATAAAAGATTATTTTCTCTAAGAATGGTGTATTTGTTGGACAAGGTAATTCTTGTGATGGCATGTTTAAACTAAGTATTAATAAAGTTGATGTTTCCATTTATATGATTGAGTCATCTTTTGATTTATGGCATGCTCATTTTCACATGTTAATTTTAGATCAATCAAATATATGTCTAAACATGGGATGATACCTAACGTTACTAAACATGGTGGGAAATGTGAAATATGCATACAAGCCAAAATAACTAAGAAACCATTTCCTAGTAATGAAAGAACAACAGAATTGCTAGGACTTGTGCATTCTGATATTTGTGAATTAAATGGACATTTAACTAGGGGTGGTAATAGATATTTTATTACATTCATTGATGATCGTTCTAGATTCACATATGTTTATTTAATGAGAACAAAAGATCAAGCATTTGATGTATTTAAGGGTTACAAAGTATTGGTTGAAAATCAATTGGAAAAGAAAATTAAAATCCTACGAAGTGATTGGGGAGGTGAATACTTTTCCAATGAATTCTCCATATTTTGTGAAGAAAATGGTTTGATTCACCAAGCTAGTGCACCTTATACCCCACAACAAAATGGCATGGCTGAAAGAAAAAATAGAACGTTGGTGGATATGATAAATGCCATGTTAATGCATACTAGATTACCAATGAATCTATGGGGATAAGCCTCATTAACAGCTTGTTTTGTACATAACAGAATACTTTCCAAGAAATTTAAGGTTTCACCATATGAGATATGGAAATGAAGGAAGCTTAACTTAAATTTCTTAAGGGTATGGGGCTGCTTAGCCTATTATAGAGTTCCTGATCCTAAACGAACAAAATTAGGACTAAGAGGAATTAAAAGTATTTTGTGGGTTATGCTGAGAACTCAAAAAGATAAAAAATTATTAGACATTGAGTCTAATGTAATTATAGAATCTAAGGATGTTGAGTTCTTGGAATCTAAATTTACTGGCGATTCAAATATTTCACACAATAATGCGGAAAATTTAACTCCAACTGTAACTCAGAGTAATCCTACAAAAACCAATGATTATGATACAGTAACTTGGGATGATACTGTTGTAACTCTGAGTACTGGCTTGAATCTTGGCTCTTCTCCAAATAAAATTAAAAGAAAGGCAAGTGAATCTCCTACATAACCTATGAGAAGTCAGAGAGCTAGAAAAGAAAAGAGCTTAGATCCTGATTTTATTGATTCTCAAGCATTAGTCTCTCTAGTTGAAAGAAGTAGGGATGAGGTATTAAATAAAATACCAATAATTTTAAATTTAGAAGATGATCCTAAATCTTATAAAGAAGCAATGATCTCAAGAGATTCGGCTTTCTGGAAAGAAGCAATAAATGATGAAATGGATTCTCTTCTATCTAATTGTACATGGATATTGGCAGATTTACCGCCTAATTCTAAACCCATCGGATGTAAATGGGTGTTTAGAAGGAATTACAACACCGATGGATCTTTACAAACCTTCAAAGCAAGAATAGTTTATAAAGGTTTTAGACAAAAGGAAGAAGTAGATTATTTTGATACATATGCTCATGTTGCCAGGATTACTTCAATTAGGGTGTTGTTTGCTTTAACATCAATTTATGGCTTATATGTCCATCAAATGGATGTTAAAACAACATTCTTGAATGGTGATCTTGATGAAGAAGTCTATATGGAGCAACCTGAAGGGCTCGTGCTTCCTGGAAATGAAAAGAAAGTTTGTAAACTGGTTAAATCATTATATGGATTAAAGCAAGCTCCGAAATAGTGGCATGAAAAATTTGATAATGCTATATTGTCAAATGGATTTAAACATAATGGAGCTGATAGATGCATTTACTCTAAATTCACAAATGATTATGGTGTGATAGTATGTCTTTATGTTGATGACATGCTAATTATAGGAACTAATATGCAAGGCATAAATGATATTAAGAAGTATTTAACTTCTCAATTTAAAATGAAAGATTTGGGAGAAGTTTATACTATCTTAGGTATCAAAGTTAAAAAATATAGTGGCGGCTTTAATTTGTGTCAATCTCACTACATTGACAAGGTTCTTTCCAAGTTTAATCATTTAGGTACAAAAGAATTTAATACTCTATTTGATGTTTCTAATAAACTGGTTGAAAATTCTGGAAGATCCGTAAGTCAATTAAATTATGCTAGTGCAATTGGGAGCTTGATGTATGCAATCCATTGCACTAGACCAGATATTGCATATGCTGTTTGTAAATTATCAAGATATACACATAATCTTGGAATTGATCATTGGAGAGCAATAGGAAGAGTTCTTGGTTATCTTAAAAGGACAAAATCCTCTGCATTAGTTTACAATAGATTTCATTCAGTATTAGAAGGATACTGTGATGCTAGTTGGATAACTAGTGTTAATGATAACAAGTCAACGTCTGTCTGGATTTTCACTTTAGGTGGATGAGCTATTTCATGGGCTTTAAAGAAACAGACATGTATAACTCACTCTACTATGGAGTATGAGTTTATTGCTTTAGCAGCTGCAGGCATAGAGGAAAAATGGCTAAGAAATTTATTGCTAGATATAAAGTTATGGCCACAACTGATGCCAACTGTCCTTTTGCACTATGATAGTGAAGCAACTATGTCTATGGCATTTAGCAAGATTTACAATGGAAAGTCTAGACATATTGCTTTAAGACATTAGTACATAAGACAACTAATTTCTGATGGAATCATCAAAGTTGTCTATGTAAGGTCCAAAGACAACCTTGCTGACCCATTGACTAAAGGACTCTCGAGAGATATGATAATGAGCACATCGAGTGCTATGGGTTTAAAGGTAATTTGATATGTCACTAGTAATGGGAACCTTACCTCTATTGTTGTTCAACAATTCTATGGGTTTAAAATGTAACAACAAGTTATAATTTGTGACAGTTAACAAATACAAGAAATTATAGTATTTAAGGAAAAGAGGGTGAGTATAAAATTACTCTTAATGAAGAAACAAAGTTCGGTTAAGAACTAAGTAAGTCCAAATCAAGGACTTGGTTAAATCTTCACCTATGTAAACACAAAAAGTGGTGCCGCTTCAATCAAAAGTTTGAGATATTAAAACTTTGTAAGTGTTTATGAACTCAGGAGGTAGCACAAGGCCATATTACGGTGCTAAAGCTCATGGTGAACATATTAAGAAGTGCACTTGATTAAAGTGTTTAATGTGTATATTTTTTCCGTTTTGTCAATTAAGTATTGAGGTTTAAAGAGTATAAATCTAACCATCGATTTCGACAAAACTTGAAATGCTTATACGAGTAGTAGGTTAAAGTCGAAAGAGACCTATTATATACATTAAAGTTTAAATCAAGCATATAAATCACTAACTAAGTGGAGATTGTTAGATATTTAGTTATTAAGTTATGAGAAGAGAATAGAATACATGAATTCCACATCTAAAAGTTACAAAATGAAATAAGTGTTTAAATACATTTATTGCACCAATTTGATTCAAATTGATTGGTGGGAATTTTGGAGGGAAACATAAATTTGGCTATGAATTAATATTATATATTATATAGTCAAAGATAGGCACTTGGGCACTTCGGGCACTTGAGGCTAAAATTAATGACCCATTAATATATATTTTTTCCCGAAATTAATTATTTTAATTATTTTATGTTAATTATTATGACAGTTTAATTGGAAAGGAAATGTCTCTTACCTAGGGTTGCCTAAGGTTTATAAATACCAATGAAATTCCAGAATTCAAATGATTTAGAAAATCTTCTCTAGTTCTCTACAATTTTTTTTGGTGTTCTTGGGAGAAATTCTAAATTTACTATCTATAATTTATGTTCAGGCTTTGTAGAAATCCTAGAGAAATATTGTCATAAACCCGGAAGCATTTATAATGGGGGCATTAATTCCTTAAGGATAGTGACTACACTATTAAAGCCATATTCATATTCTAAAATTTACTTCTGCTTCCATTTTTTTCTAACATAATATATATAAATAATAATCCACATCATACTCAATTTGAGCCATGAATCAAATTTTCATCAACAATATACGTAACCCACATCAGACTGAATTTGAGCCATACACAATAAAATTTGAAGAATGAATGAGGCCAAAATGTAAGAATAGTAGAAATTATTACAGTTCAAGTAAAGAAATAAAATTCAGAAACAAAATTGACAAAATCCAGAAATAAAATCGAGCATTGTACAAGCAAAGAACAAAATCGAGCATTGGACAAACAAAACCCAGAACACACACCTTGTAGTTCTTTCCTTTTGGCTTTTGAGTTATGTTCGAATAGGGAATAGAAGGAAGAGGCAGCGAGCTGGTTGCGATGTCAGCGACTGAAAATCAAGAAGTGGTGCCAACTGGTGACGTCGATGGCTTAAGAACTTTGGCTGGGAACTTTGTGTATTTGTCGGGGTTTGGATTGAAATGAGAAAGAAACTAACTCTAATTTGCTTTGTATTTTATCTTTTGGCATTTTTCTGAATATTATTATGTGTTAGATGGGACCGGGTCAGGTCATCATAATGGGTTCACCCGGTCCGACCCAGCTCATCGCAATTGCTCGCATTGGAAATTTCATAACGAAGTTAATAAACTTCTCCATGCATGTGACAAAAGTGGAAAACTTCCACCAACTTCCTTATATACAATATTTCAACATGCTTTAAGTTACATGCGCTCTATGTCTCACCCATCATTAGACCCGGCCGGCGGTTCGGTTTCGGTTCGGAACCGAACCGAACCAGCCGGTTTCCGATTCCACACTTAAGTGGAACCGGAACCTAAAACCGAACGGTTCGGTTCCGTTTATTTTTTTTTAATTAATTAAAATAAAAAAATGAGAGGAATCAAAGCTTAAATAAAAAAAAATTTATTAATTAAAAAAAATGAGATTAAATTTATAAATAAAAAAATTTTATTACATTGCCTACGTATCCTCCAAGGGTGAGAGGAATCAAAGCTCACGTAATTCCATTACAAGTTTAAGACATATCCCCTTTGTAAATTATAATTTTACAATTATCAATCATCATTATCAGTTGATCCTTCGGCTCCGATTCCGCTTGCACTTGTTGCAGAAGCATTATCGAACAAATCTTCACAATCATCGGGGGCATCTTCTTGTTGTCTCAGATCAGCTCGAGTCCAATCATCCACACAAGCTGTTGCTTCTAGAGTGCTTGGATGTAATGAAGATCGCCTAGCTTCCAATATATTACCTCCCAAGCTAAAGGCTTGCTCAACCGCAACGGTGGAAATAGGTGCTGCCAAGTTCTCTTTAGCAATAATAGATAAAACATGATATATATTTTGATGCCGGTTCCACCATTCAAGGATTTTAAAATTTTTACTGCATAAACTTTCATTAGAAAACTCAAAATTTGTAGATAAATAATTATCTAATTCAGGATTATTAGTTGTCGTATCCCTAGATTTTTTATTTCGTTGCAATAACCAACGATCCCCTGCGCTAAGTCTTGTTTGAATTACCGGTTCGCTACTACTAGATTGACCTAATGTTCCTAAGTTATATCTTACAATATAATCATTAAATAAAATAATTAAATCACTTCTTAATTTCGTCATTATGCTCGTAATATCAATGTCATCTAATATTCCTAAATAACCATAGTAAGCTTGTAAACCACCATTCAAACCTTCTAATTTAAATCTAGGATAAAAAACAGCAGCAATAAGATAAAGTAAAGGAATTTCTCTAAAATAATGCAACCATTTTACCTTCATAACAGTAATGGCTTCGAGCAAAACAAGATCATTAGGGTCGTCACTGTCAACATGCTCATCGAGAGTGCCAACAATATTCAAACTCTCAAGAAGAAATAAATGTGCTGTAGGATAATAAACACTGCTAAAAACTAAAGTAGCATCATTAAATACTCTTAAAATATCTAAAAAAATTTCACAAATATCCCATTGACTAGGATAAAGTGTGATATTTTGAACATGTTGAGAAAAAAAACTACATAATGCATCTTTCTATTGAAATGCTTGACATAAAAGAAAATAAGTAGAATTCCAACGTGTTGGAACATCTCTAGAAAATTTAATCGGTTTAGTACCATTTATTTTACAAAACTGGGTCCATTCTCTCCTAACTTGAGAATATGACCAAATACAGTTAAGTGCCATTTTAATTGGATCAAGGAAATGAGATAATAATTTTAGACCGTCTTGCACACATAAGTTTAGGACATGACATGTACAACGAATATGAAAAAATCGACCCCCTAAATTTGGTTCACATAAGGATTTTAAATCATTAATGGATGCAGTATTTGCAGATGCATTATCAAATCCAATTGTTAAAATTTTTTCTACTAAACCATATTCATCAAAAATTACCTTCATCATTCTATAAATATTTTGTGCAGTATGTGGGTCATCAAAAACTCTAAATGCAATAAGTCTTTTTTGCATGGTAAATGATGCATCAATCCAATGACAAGTCACACCCATGTATGAGTGTGTTTGCCAATGGTCACTCCAAATATCAGAACATATAGAAATACGACCTTTCATCTCTTTAAATATTTCATTTAAAATAATTTTATCATCTTTATATAATTTGAAAATATGACGTTTTGTTGTGTTTCGAGTCATTCTACATGCAGCAGGGTTCAAAGCATTATGCACGTAATTGGTAAAATGAAGTTTTTCACCAAAGCTTAAAGAAAGATGTGCCATACAAGTTAATTTCGCAAATTCTTCTCTATTTTTTGCATCAGAATATTTAAATAAATCAACACTACTCGTACCTCTACTAGATGATGCGTACCTGGTCATTTGAGTCTGCGTCGTATCAATGCCAAATTCAACCGGATGATGTTTTTCCATGTGCATCATATTGCCGTATCCACCAGAAAATTTATAGATAACCCCACAATAGTTGTAAATTGCTCGTTGTGAACCATCTTCTAGGCGTTCCAAAGTAAAATGAATTTTGAAAATATCCGAGGACCGAGCCTTAATTTCTCTTCTCCGTGATTGTGCACTGACACTAGGGCCGCTCTCTTGGGTTGGCATATTTGACATAATGTTCTCAGATGAGCTTGCCATTTTTCGTTTGAGAAATTAGGAAGAAAAATAAGAAAATTGAATAATTGCGATGCGAATGATAACAAATTAACAACTAAATGAATTGAGATTGAGAATAAGAATATAAGATTATAAGAGAATTGTATTGAAGTAAGATTGAGAATAAGGGATTTATAGAAAATGAGAGAGTTGAGAATTTGGTGTGATGAAATTATGAAAAATGAATCCTATTTATAGAATTTTAGAATTTTTTTGATACCAAAAATGCCCCTAAATATAACCGTTTTATTACCGTTATTAGGGGTACATTAGTAATTTTTTTTTTTATATAATAAAAATATTTTTTTTTTTTAATTTTTTTTTTTGGCAGAGAGCCGTTTGGCAGGGAGCCAAACGGCTCCCTGCATCCCCCAACGGCTACTTGGAACCCTACGGTTCCAACAGGAACCCGACGGTTCCAACCGGAACCGTTTGGTTCCGGTTGGAACCGTCCGAACCGGTGGAACCGTACGGTTCCACCGGTTCGGACCGGTTCGAGTTGGGGTGGAACCCCAACAGAACCGGTCCCATTCCGGTTCGGTTTCGGAACCGGAACCTTCCGGTTCCAACCGGTTCGGTTCCGGTTCGGAACCGGTTTCGTGGCCGGGTCTACCCATCATCATCAAAAGGAAACAAAAACTAAAATTCTAAATTTTTGATTAGATTTTGGGAAATTCTCTGCAAGAAAAAGGTACACTTGTATTGTGAATTTATGTCTTCATTTCATTATATATGTAAATGAATTCTTTGACTAGTAATGTATATGTGGTTAAATCCTTGGTATGTTTAATTTAGATTTATTCCATGTTATCTAGAGATTATGTTTTATAACATTGGTATCAGATGCCATAAACATGTAATTCAAGTCTAAAATGCATGATTAAAATCTGAAAAAAAAAATTTTAAATTAAATATTTTTTTAATAAGCATGAATTTTTGGCTTACTTCAAGCCCTTATATTTTTTTTATTCAAAAATGATAATGGCATGTTAGTAAGTATATTTCTAAACTAGAACATTAGATTTTCGTTTTGATATATCATTTGCTTAATTTGGATTAAAAATGAGTAAAATATGGACCCTAAAAGTTGGCTAGTCGAGTCTGATATTTCCTAGAAAAACACTCATAAAAGACAAAAACATGTCATCTGCGATTTAGAGATCTGGACGACATGTCGTCCGCTCTAGTGGAAATTACATACTACATGTCGTACGTTCAACAATTAACTAGACGAGAGGTCTGTTACGTATGGAAAAATTGACTTGTCGATTGTTTCCAATTTATACAACCGACATCTCATACATGTACGCAACAAATAGACGACATGTCATCTACATTGTGCGACATGCTGTTGAAGTTTCTACGGCCCCAAGGATCGAATATAAAGCAAGAAATACATGTGAATACATCAAGGGAGTTGCGGAATACTCACATCAATCGGTTGAGCGACGCAGAGGACAACAAAAATTCGATTTTCTGCCCATTGGACTGTTCGGCAGTGAGCTGCTGTCCATCCTCCATTTTCGGCCATTGTTGCTCAAGAATCCAAGCTCCAAGCTTCGTCAAATGATTCCCGGCTCATGGGTGGACTTCCCTATCACCTTCGCATGTCTTCGTAGTGTGCTAGCACTCTTGATTTTGCCACAAAATCATGACCTTTTGCTTCCATATGGATCACGGTTTTGGCAAACCAGTGAGGAGAAAAACAGCCCCAAGGGCGTGAATGAGAGGGAGAAGAAGTGAGAGAGAGATGAGTTTGGTTGATGGCAAAAGTGTATCTAATACACTAATGTGAATTTCAAATTCATTTACAATGAATTTGGCTTTCAAAAAGTCAAGCAATTAAAGCCAATCAACCTCCATCAACTCACATCACTCATGAATAGTGACTTGCGTCAATCACTCAAAGTGAAAGACATCCATCACATGATTGACGAATGATGTGACGCTAGATGCGACTAACGATTTGACGCTTGATTTGACTTGCGTGCCGCACTCGAATTCGAAATGCGAATGCGCTCGCAAATAATCCCGGGCACGGGTTCGCTAATTCCAAATTAACGAATTTTCCGTTGCGACATAATTAAATCTAATTTAATTAAATAATCATGCCTAGCATAATTACTATTCACGTCGCTAACGAATTAATTCTAAATTAACTCGTTCACCCGAATTAAAATCTAATTTTAATTCCGCGTCGAAATCCAATTTCGTTTAATATATCGAATATATTAATTAATCGATTAATTCCAAATTAATCGTTATCTCTCTTTAAATGATATTTTATCCCAGATAAAATATCTCCACAATTAATCCCAGATTAATTTTCTCTCTCGTCTAATTAATCCCAGATTAATAAAAGGTGCGAGTCATACGTCATCGGTGAATCTTCGGGAAGCGACCCATGAGATCCCCGGATATGTTGGCAGTAAATTCGGTCGTCGGACTATCCGAACACGTAAGTACCTAGTACTACGTTTATACCGATTTACAAGACAAGGTTGGCTTCTAGCAAAGCGCCATGCCTACCCAATTCTCTAGAAATATCCTTACATGAATAAAGGATCTATATCAGGCGTAATATACGTAGTATTGCGTATTTCGATCCAATATCGGATGATCACATGCAAGGCCTGGGGCTGGTACAATGTCTGCCACGTACGAAGCATATATCGAATGACGAGCAACTAGTCTCTTTATTATCGGATAATCATGACCAAGTCATATTATCCCGACGGTTGCAACCTTTTTAGAGAACCATTTCTGTATCCCTACGCGATCATCATCTCCATATGACTAGAGTGACACTTCCGTCTTGACATCACACCCAACACACTACGATTCTCGATATATACCCAGAAGAGGCGTACACAGAAACCGGTTAAAGCCCTGGATGATCACAACCAAAGTATATTGATTGTCGCAAGTATTAGTGGTGCAAGTCTCAGGTTAAGACCAAATACACCTACCCTGATTCCGGATTTCCATAGACACATAGTCATACTACCAATGGAACTCCGAGGGGGTCTATCCAGAGCGAAGCTGTTTCCTGTACCATTGGTAAAACACAACCTCCTATTACACTTGCATGAGTATCATATACCCAAATATATGAGAACTATGTCGTTGTGCCCTCATGACGCGCACAAGTGTAATACTAGTCTTTTACGTATTTATCGATGTCCGATCTCGATAATACTCTGACTAGGGATATTTAATGATTTATCCTTCGTGGACTGATAATGTCTCATATCATTCTCAATCCAGGAACAAATCATAGGGACCTCCTATCATTTATACATCTAGGTGATCTAATCATAAATGATAAGAGTGTAATCTCATTTGTCACATAGTTAATTTGTATAACAACACCATGATCTGTACAAATAATGACGCTATGGGTCATAATTCTCCAACACATGCACGCACACCTGCAGCACGTGAGAGCGCGTAACTCATGTGGCCAGCGCGTGAGAGCGCGTGGTAGCTACTTAGGGCACGTGACACGTGTGGCCATTGCACAAGGGAGCGTGGCAGCGCATGACGCGTCTGGCCATCGCATAAAGGAGCGTGGCGGCGCGTGATAACGCATGTCGGCTTGTGTGGGTCATGTCGGTATCAGTTTTCTTTGGTAATTCCGATATGTCATAATTGATTGTCTAATCTTTTTTTTGCATAACGTCCTCGCCATTTTAATTCGCAATAATAAATTTATTTTAACACATAAAATTTGTGTTTATGTACATTAATGAATATCTTTGTGATATTTATCGTTGTTAATGTAACTTTGTGTTTTCATTGCACTGATTTTTTTTCTCGTATTTGTTACAGGAAAATCATATCGATACGTCAAAAATATGCAATAAGGGCTGTGACATCTAAACAGATAGAGAATAACTGACATATAGTTTGAATTAGATGACTATCGCATCAGTAAAAGCGATGATATGACTTCCCATATCATCAAAGTTAATAACATATTACAAGAGTTAATTTGAGAAGGAAATTGGATAGAGCAACTTAATAGACTCAGAATTCTACGTAACACTTTCCCTAAGATATGGGAAATATGGCTTACTAAAATTTGGGAGTCAGTAACACAAACAGTAGAACTAAGTGTTCAGTATAATGTTGCTATATGGAGGTTGGCAATTGAGTACATTAGACAAAATGCGAAGAATATGGCAATTCCTTTGATGTCCCGAAGTTGTCGTCGGGATCCTAGATTTGCCATAGGATTTCGATGGTTACCAAAGATACAGTATGAAATGCCTCCGGAGTTTAAGGAACGATTCCTGAAGATTGTGATTTACTTGGATATTTGCATTAAAAAAATTACAAGTGTCAGATATTAGTTTTCTTTATTATATTATTATTGATGCTGCTATTTTTTTCCCTTTCATTGCAGGTCGACATTATTTTTATCTATGTATAAATATGTGTTCTATTTTAAATTTAATTTTAGTAATTAAATTACATAGTAAAATATGCATTGATTGTCTGATGATACACAAGTTCTAAAATATTTATGTAAATTTTAATTATGTTTATAACTTTTTCGCTTTGGATCTTTGGATGATGATTGTGTTTGTGTTTTCCAAACATCTCAAGGATCATTATCAAGCAAGAAACAAGTATGAATACACAACAAAGTATGGCAGAATCATACTCACATTGAACGGATTTGATGCAACGAAGAACAAAAATTTATGCCCTCCTCCAAGAAGCTCGGCAGTGGACTGATTTTATCTTCAAAATTTCGGCCATGGACTCCATGAAATCTTCAAGCTCAAAGCTTCCAAAATGGATTCCAAGCTCACGAAATCACTACCATATCACCTTGGTATGTCTCCTAGAGTGTACTAGCACTTTGATCTTGCAACAAAATCATTCATTTCTTCCTCCTAGCTCACGGTTTGAGCTGAAACCAGTGAAGGGAAAGACAATGGCAGTGGGCGAGAGAGAGAAGAAATGGTGAAGAGAGAGTGAATTGTATTTGGCTCCCCAAAACTGTATACAAAAAGAGAGAAAATGAAAAGTGTAATTGTTAATTAATTTCCAAAAAACAATTAACATATACCATTTTTCAATTTTCAAAAGTCAAAGGTACAAGTCTTTTAACTTTCCAACCACCATCACTATTCACATCAACTCACATCACTCAATCAAGTGACAACTTGTCAAATCACTCAAAGTGACATTTGATTTGGCGCTTGATGTGACTAATGATTTGACGCTTGATCTGACTTGTGTGCCGCACTCGAATTCGAAATGCGAATGCGCTCGCAAATAATCCCGGGCTCGGGTTCGCTAATTTCAAATTAACGAATTTTTCGTTGCGACGTCATTAAATGATTACGCCTAGCGAAATCACTATTCACGTCGCTAACGAATTAATTCTAAATTAACTCGATCGTCCGAATTAAAATCTAATTTCAATTCTGCGTCGAAATCCAATTTCATTTAATATATCGAATATATTAATTAATCGATTAATTCCAAATTAATCTCTTTAATTGATATTTTATCCCAGATAAAATATCTCTGCAATTAATCCCAGATTAATTATCTCTCTCGTCTAATTAATCCCAGATTAATAAAGTGCGAGTCATACGTCATCGGTGAATCTTCGGGAAGCGACCCATGAGATCCCCGGATATGTTGGCAGTAAATACGGTCTTCGGACTATCCGAACACGTAAGTACGTAGTACTACGTTTTACCGATTTACAAGACAAGGTTGGCTTCTAGCAAAGCGCCATGCCTACCTAATTCTCCAGAAACATGCTTACAGGAATAAGCGATCTATATCAGGCGTAATATACGTAGTATTGTGTATGTCGATCCAGTATCGGATGATTACGTGCTAGGCCTGGGGCTGGAATTGTGTCTGCCCTGTACGAAGCACATGTCGGATGTCTGGTAACTAGTCTCTATAATCGGATAAACATGACCTTGTCATAATATCCCGATAGCTGCAGCATTTAAGAGAACCAGTCTCGTATCCTACGTGACCATCATCTCCACTATAACTGGAGTGATACTTCCGTTTTAACATCACACCCAACACACTACGATTCTCAATATACCCAGCATTGGCGTACACAAAACCTGTTAAAGCCCTGGACGACCTCAACCAAAGTATATTGATTGTCGCAAGTATTAGCGGTGCAAGTCTCAAGTTAAGACCAAATACACCTACCCTAATTTCGGACTTCCATAGACAAATAGTCATACTACCAGTGGAATTCCGAGGGGGTCTATCCAGAGCGAAGCTGTTTCCCGTACCATCGGTAAAACACAACCTCCTATTACACTTGCATGAGTATCCTATACCCAAATATATGAGAACTATGTCGTTGTGCCCTCATAACTCGCACAAGTGCAATACTAGTCTTTTACGTATTTATCGATGTCTGATCTCGATAATACTCTGACTAGGGATATTTAATGATTTATCCTTCGTGGATTGATACTGTCTCATATCATTCTCAATCCATGAACAAATCATATGGACCTCCTATCATTTATACATCTAGGTGATCTAATCACAAATGATAAGAGTGCAATCTTCTTTGTCACATAGTTAATTTGTACAACAACACCATGATCTGTACAAATAGTGACGCTATGGGTCATAATTGTCCAACAATCTCCCACTTGGCCTATAGCTAGTCACTCGAGTGTCTTACACCCGAACTATGTACGGTTGGCTCAAATTGCTGAGAAAAGGCTTTTGTCAACGGATTTGCATGATTATCATCTGATGCGATTTATTCGATCATCACATCGCCACGATGTATGATCCGAACGAATCAGATGAATATCGAAGTATGTATCTGGATCGTTGATGAGACTATTAATTCTTTAGCCTGTGCTGACGCCTAGCTCAGCTGCTAACAGAATTATATCTAACCTAATTAGATTTGTTATCGACCCCAGAAGGCTTCTATTACTGCCTCAGCTGCAGCAATAACCCGCATTAGTTGTTTATTCGGATAACAGTATCTTGCTAGGAAGATTTCCAGCTCACTATACCGTTATTCAAACTGTATAGTACCGTTTGCGACTTATAGTCGTCTTTATTGGTTAGGAAACTTGCTACAGTGATCCCAGTCACTTCAAGTTCTCCATCTCCAGAGTTTAAGACATCATCCTTAGTTCTCTAAGATACTAACGGATGTTCTTAACATCAATCCAATGACTATCACTTGGATTGGCTTGTTTGTGACTTCATATGCTCAAAGCATATGAGACACCAGGTAGCGTACATTTTTCAATGTACGATTCCACGGAGAGTTTTCGAAAGCCAAGCTTTCACCGATTGTATTTATGGGAATATCATTTCCAAGAAATGACATATATTATCATTATTTTATAGGACATTTACTATCAGTGCGCTCCCACTAACCTTCTTATATACACAAGAATCTTTTCGTTTTGAATTAAATCATAAACTATTATGATTACATCAAAACAATAATTCCAAGAACCTATGCTTGCTTCAATCCAAACATGGATCGAATAACCCGTAAACCTTGTTTGCTAGTTTTAGTACGGAAAAACCGACAGGTTGTTGTAAACATCCTCCGAAACGTTTCCTTTTCAGGAAAGTGATTTTCCCGTTCAGCTGACATATTTCACAAATGAAACATGCAGCATTAGCAAGCATTATCCAAATGGATTTATCATGGCAACAGTTAAAAGTTTGAATCGTAATCAACACAATGTTGATAACGATACCTTTCCGCTAAAAGCCTAGCTTTATACGTTGGTATGTTGCCATCCATGTATGTCTTCCTTGAAGACTTATAAGTACCAATAGGCACAATGCCTTGTGGTACATCAACTAGTATCCAAACATAGTTGATATACATGGAATCCATTTCGGATTCATGGCACTTTGCCATAATAGGGAGTCGATACCTTGTATCACTTCCTCATACGTAGTCACTTAGTATACCTCAATAAGATAGACATCTTTATGAGGTGAGATAGAAACCCATACCCCAGGTTGTTTTCTGACTCTCTCCGACTTACGCGGTTCTTGTGTATTCGAAGATTATGGTATAGTTTCATCCTTGATGAACTATTTATGTTCCATTAAGATTCGGTGCCTTGAATAATATCACTCCGATTTTCATCGAGTTTTACTATCCTCCAACTTACCACTGCATATCGGTATTCCTCTTAGGAAAACCGCATGGTGAGCAATAATTGAATTGTTCTCTCGTGAGTTGTATGAGTACTATACTTACGGTATCCCTAGGATAACCTACAATTGGCACTTATCCAATTTGGGTTTTAGTTTGGTATCATCCAAACGTATGCCTAGCATCCTAAATCATCAGGAGTGAGAAACCCGTTTTCTTTTCAGTTCATATCTAATATGAAATCTGTCAAACAGATTTTTTAGAACCTTATTCTAAATAAGTTCTGCACTGTTTATGCTTATCCGTTGAAGGAAATGGTAGCTCAGAGCGACTCATGATTAACCTTATCATGTCCAACAAAATTCGGTCACTCAGTTCGGACACACCGTCAAACTGACGTGTTCCGGGAGGAGTCCTCATTTGAAAGAATACTTTACTCTTTCAAGTATAATAGAAACTTATTGCTTAAGTATTTTCCATTACGGTCTTACCGTGACGGTTTAATACTTTAGCCGATCTGTTTGTCTATTTCGTGTCGAAACTTTAAAAGTTTTCGATTTGTGTTCTTCAAAAGAAACACATAACCATTACGCAATGCCACATCCGTATAGGTCACGAAATATTCATATCCACATCTAACCTAGCTAGACATGGGCCCACTTGCTTCACTATGAACTAGGGCTAATAGATCGGTGGCAGTTTCACTTTTACCAAGTAAAGGTGTTTTAGGCACTTTGCCTAATAAACTAGATTCGTAGACTTTATTTGAATGGAATCAAATTAGTCCGAGTACCCACTCTTCGAAAGTGTGGATATACGAGTCTTGTTTTATTGTGTCCCAGACAACAATGCCACAATTAAGTTTCATCTGATCAAATCAGTTTGAGCTAGTTTGTTTGTAATGTTATATACTTGAGATTTATTTATATTCAAAATATAAATTCTGTTATTCACATCTAATGTGTTTATCACTATATCATCTTTATATAATAAAACACTTTAGTGTTCTAGAATATAAAGGTTCACCCGCAGCGAGTTAAACACTGATATGGAGATAATGTTCCTAGTCAAACTAGTTACATTATAACAGTTTCCAATTTTAGGTACACACCCGAAAGGTTGTTCTTAAACTTAGGTATCTACGGTTAAAACAACGACTTTCGTCCCGTTTCCTATTCGCAGATAAATCTCAATTGAAGTCAGTATCCTGTTCAAAACAGATTCTGAACATCAATACATATATTTTATGTTTCACACTAAGTATTTAAAATCTAATTTTAATACTAGTAATGAACATAATGTTAACAAACATATTTGAAGTCGGAGCCTTGCTCGTCTTCAATTCCTTCATGTCTTCTTTGTCCAAACAGCAGTCACGCTTCTGTGATCCCGTTTGCCACATTTAGGTAGACATTTTGGGATATGTCCATTATCTTCCCAGAAGATTATAATGATTTTGCCTTTGCCCGTTTCAACACTTCAGAAACCTTTGGCCAAGCCTCAGGTTTCTAGAATATCGAAGTAAGGTGCGCCTTATGATACTTGCCTTATTGCAAATTTTGACTTTGTCTCCTTGAGAATAGTCATTAACTCTCCAAAAGTTATTAATTGCAATTTAGTACTTCTAAAATCTAAGTATAGATTTATGAAGATCCTTCAATTTCTTTATCATACTTTAAGGATCTAATCCTTAGTTCTGATTAAGAAATTAAGGAGTCTACTTGACAAGTTTAATGGATTAAGCACTAAAGTTATCATTACATAAATCTTCCAAAGATTATGCTCTACTATTTGCTTAACTCCGGGCTTAGGCTTAATATGTTATTTTATCAAATAAAATAACTTATTATATTTCAGGACTATCCTGAAATTATTCCCAATTTGAAAATTAAACCATTTAAATACATTTTCCCTAGGATTATGTTTTAAATGTCAATCTTTCATTTTAATCTTGATTCTAATAGTCCAACTATTTAATCAACGATTTAGGTACTTGTAGGCTTTGTATTTTCGCATGTGAAACCCGATGATGAGTCTCAGTTGGAGGCACTACCTTTTTAGCTAAGGATATTGCGGGAAACGGAGGTCGGAAGGGGAAATTCAGAATAAGTACGTCATCAGATTCATTTCGCAAGTTCACTGTCTTCGTTAGTGCTGCGTTCGTTACTTCGTTCGAACGTCAGGCAGATTGTGGACGTTCGTGAAGCGTTCGAATTGGCGTTCGAACGACGTCGGTGTTTCTGGTTTTGCTGCTAGCCTCGCACCCCAGCCTAATTAGCCCCCCAAAGCCCATAAAACACATGGGAAATTAAATTAAATATTAAATAAAATATTTAAACCATTTACCAATTAAATAAAACATAATATAATCATACCTAATTAAGACAAATCAAATATATTAACTTCCTAACTAAACAAATCACATACTAAATTAAAAAGATGTCATGCCTAATTAAAATCAATCATAACAAATTAAATATTTTGCATTCCTAATCTAGCCAAATTTTGTCCCCCATCAAATCCCTTGCTTTCCTTGTCTAACACCAAATCATATCTCTCTTTAATGCCAAAATCCCTTCCTTGTGAGACAATGTAGAACCCTAGCCATTCTATATATAAACAACCCATAACCAAGACATGCATCCTCTAGCTCATACAGATAACTCACACAAAAATCACAACACAAAGAGCCTCAGCCACTCACGACAATAGCAACAAGAAGAACACAAACAATTCCCTTCATCTCCTCCACTCCATAACCGAAAACAGCACCCCCTAAACCTCTACCCATCACCGAAAATCTCCATTATACAGCAGCCCTCCATCACCGAAAATATACCTCCAAACAGCAGCCCAAACACACCGCAAACAGCCCTTGAAACACGCCTGGACAGCAGCCCAAACCACTCCCAAAACAGTCCCTAAAATCCCTTAAAACAGTAACATAAACTGCACTTATAATCCTTGAAATAACCACACAAAACTACACTAAAAAAACCACGAAAAACACTCGAAACATTTCGTTGAAACGTCAAAACAGGTGACCTGAACAGTGAGTAGCAAAGCAGAGACCGAACAGCAGCAGAACGAAGACCAAACGGCAAGCAAAATAGCAAAACAGTGAGCTAGGACGCTAAACCAGTGAACCGGAGAAGTTGATGAGCTGTACCCTTTCCGACGTCCATGAAACGCAAGCCCGAAAGTTGGCAAAAAGGTTAGACCTGAGGGTATTTTTCACACTCGTTTTTTTGTTTTTTTATTTGTATTATCTATTGAGTATTGCTTGCATGATTGTCGTGTTGAAATGCATGTTGTGGCCCTTGAGTAGATAAATATGCATGAATTATGAGATGTTGTATGTTGTGGCTTTGGAATAAAATGAGAGATGTGTCAACTCTCGCGGTATATCGGATGGAAACCCGGACATAAATTTCATAGCCGATTCCGAATGGACGGTAGTATGATCTGTACTCGGGATACAACTCCACGTACCGCTTGAGTAAACGACACCCTCTTTTGTTTTGTGTTGCTTTGGTTTATTTATTTTTTCGTCACTTGAATTCTGCATGTTGCTTATTTATGCATGATTCAATCGAGCGCATGGGCTTAGTAAGTGGAATGAAAGATCCCCTACGGGGAGGGGTTAAAGCCCTTTACCACGATGCTTTGCCGCGCCGGTTGATGTGTGTTCGGTTGAATGCAAGATACGTTCAATCGAGCATACTAAGTTTGATATTATTGCTTTTAATTCTTTGTATGCATGATTCAATCGAGCGCATGGGCTTAGTAAGTGCAATGAAAGATCCCCTATGGGGAGGGGTTAAAGCCCTTTACCACGATGTTTTACCGCGCCGGTTGATGTGTGTTCGGTTGAATGCAAGATACGTTCAATCGGGCATACTAAGTTTGATATTATTGCTTTTAATTCTTTGTATGCATGATTCAATCGAGCGCATGGGCTTAGTAAGTGCAATGAAAGATCCCCTATGGGGAGGGGTTAAAGCCCTTTACCACGATGCTTTGCCGCGCCGGTTGATGTGTGTTCGGTTGAATGCAATATACGTTCAATCGGGCATACTAAGTCTGATATTATTGTTTTTTAATTCTTTGTATGCGTGATTCAATCGAGCGCATGGGCTTAGTAAGTGCAATGAAAGATCCCCTATGGGGAGGGGTTAAAGCCCTTTACCACGATGTTTTGCCGCGCCGGTTGATGTGTGTTCGGTTGAATGCAAGATACGTTTAATCGGACATACTGAGCTTGACATTGTTGTCTTTATTCTTTGTGTTGCATGCATCAGGTCTGGTTCCATTCGAACGCGTTCTCGAACGCTACACGAACGCGAACCTTCTGTTTACCGTTCGAACGCATTCTCGAACGCTACGCGAACGCACACGCACTTTCTTAGTCTTATCATGCATCAGGACTGGTTCCGTTCGAACGCGTTCTCGAACGCTACATGAACGCGAACCTTCTGTTTACCGTTCGAACGCGTTTTCAAACGCTACGCGAACGCGCACCCAGTGAACTGAGTCCTTTTCATCAGATTTCATACATAGTTTTCCTAGTAGCTATCCCCACATGTATGAATACAATGTGTTTAATGTATTACAATTCATATACCTATGTCATGATAACATTTGAGTATTATTTCTTGTGGTATATCGGATGGAAACCCAGACATAAATTCTGTAGCCGATTCCGAATGGACGGTAGTACGGTCTGTACTTGGGATACAATTCCACGTACCACTTGAGAAGGTGCTCACATGTGTGCTTGTGTGGTTAGTATGTGTGCTTGTGTTTTCTTGAATATAATATGCCAATGAAGTTGTATGTTTGTCGCTCCTTTGATGTACTTCCAAGCATGCAATCTTAGATGTGAAATATATGTGTAAGTTTTATTTTGTACATGTGAATTTAGAAGCATGATACTCTTGGAAATAAGTGCTACTTAAGTGGCATGAGTAAGGGACCATTCCGAACCCAACGTTTGAGGTCTTCCCTTGCGAGGGGTGAGTGCGGCCTTAAATCTCATTTTCCTGGTTCACACCGGGTGGCGACTCCATTATTCTCCGGTTTAGTCCCCCGTGGCTACTCCGTACTCCCGACCGGGCCGCGAGCCCGGGACAGCATGCGTCGTCCAGTTTCTGTGTCCCACAGTACTATTTATTATAATGATTACAATAGTCCAACTATTTAATTAACTATAATTTAATAGATTAAAATCAATTATATTGATGACTATAATCCAATTATAAAATCAAATATAAATGAATTAGTTTGAATATAGTCCAACTATTTATTAAAACAACAATTTAAATATTAGTCCAACTAACATTTAATTTATTTGACGAATGATATTTGATTGAGCCCGTATGGCAAGCAATTAAACGAATATTGCAAATTCAATTCTTGCCTCCCACTATTTTTCGGCGAGCCTCTAACCCTCTATCGAGTACTCGGGAAACCGTGTTTCCTCGTGGGCTAGGATCCCGGTAAATATCACACAATCTTGACTTTGGCCAACAAATTGTATGATAATTAACTAGGTAGATCTCTAAGATCGATTGGATCCAATCCAATTCCTAGATCCGGTAGAGGGACATCCAAGTCCGAAACATATATAGTATATATGCCAATACATCCAATGTATTACCTAACCTTTTTCCTCTGAATCAACTAAGCCTTGGCTTTGGCACAACAAACTTAGTGATCCCAGTCAAGAACGACCCATTGACCATGGAAAGCTTCGTAATCAATGTCGATGGACAAGAAGTGGTCTTGACTTTGGCCAACAAACCACAACTTGGACAAGACACCAATATGTAACAAAGCCTTCGCGATTCAAACACATCCTAGACGGACAAAGGCCTTGACTTTGGCCAACAAGCCAATGCCAGTCTCGGATCTTGAGTGAGAATCACTCAATGGAAGGAAAAACGCTTAATATTGTTTGAGGGTTTTTCGCGTGCAAATTGACAACCAATTTTATTATCTTTATTAAGGTCTCATCATCATACACCCTTAAGCATGAATTCTAAACACATAATAAAGCGCGTATAAATAAATAATAATGATATACGGATGGATACTTTACACATTGATCCTAGATCAAATCTCTCACTTTCTCTCTCCCGCTAGCACATGTATTTACTTCTACCCGTTACACTACACTTCTAAAGAAACCTCATTTTTATTGAGGGGAATAGGTGAGAAGAGAATACAAAGAATATGGTGGTGATAAGGCTGGACACGCAGGTCCAATTAATAAATCAAGTTTATTACAACAATTTCTAAAATTGCCCCACCAATCTAATATCGATCCAATATACATTATTCATGCATCAGAATCATGTATTCACACAAGCATGTTATCAATCAATCTAATCCAATTAATTAATATGATAATTAATGACCATCCAATGTTCAAACAACGATTTGATTTTGCTCGAGTCAAACTCGTTTTGCGAATAAGTACTTTAAGTACGAATTCTCGAATTAAATTAAATTACATAATTAAATCCAATTCAATTTGTATTTAATACTAATTCGCTTATTTAATTCCAAATTAAATACTACACTTTATTAACGAACCTTTACGACTTAAATTCTAAATTTAATCGCTACGGGTTTCAAAGCCCGATTAATATCCAATATTAATTTAATTAAAGTCCAATGGGCTTTTAATTAATTTCTGTAAGGCGTGGACTTTTTGTCAACTCGGGTCAAACCGAATAACCAAAATCCAATCCGGGAGTTACCCCATAAGCCCAGAAATCAATTTAGGCCCATTAGACCCAATTAAATTTTAAAGGTCCATTAGTCGCATTTGGGCTTTATGGAGGCGGTTTTGGGCCCAATTGGATCCAATCCATTTGGCCTAAACCTAACTTGGTACAACCAAGCCCAATAAACCCAATAACAACATAACAAGCCCAATTTCTAAAATTGGCCCAAAATAATTAAATTACAAAATCCAATTTCACAATTCAATTATCCAAAAGTGTATTACGTAATTAATTACACAAATCAATATTCCCAAAACACCAATTAGCCCAATTAATCATGTTCATTTTCATCATCACATGTCCAACACATTTTGATTAAAATCAAACCCATATACCATGCTATATGTCTCGGCCAAAGGGGAAATTTATGCCCAAATCAAATTCAATCCAATTAAATTCAATTCAACATTAAATCAATATCCCCAAATGATTTCCAACACATCCAATGATCAAAAAATCAAAAATCCAAGACTTATTAGGGTTCATGAGTTTCGGCCAACACATCAAAAATTGGGAAAAAATGTTCCAAACACCTTTTCATCAAATTGATCCAATCAATCCTTAATTAAACATCAATTAAGCATATTAAATCATCCAATTTCATTATTCATGCTCAAAATCAATTTTGCCCAATTTTTAACCCTAATTCATGTTTCATGCTCAAGTGGCTCAAGATACCATTGTTGGTGTTTTCCAAACATCCCAAGGATCATTATCAAGCAAGAAACAAGTATGAATACACAACAAAGTATGACGGAATCATACTCACATTGAACGGATTTGATGCAACGAAGAACAAAAATTGCTGCCCTCCTCCATGAAGCTCGGCAGTGGGCTGATTTTATCTTCAAAATTTCGGCCATGGACTCCATGAAATCTTCAAGCTCCAAGCTTCCAAAATGGATTCCAAGCTCACGAAATCACTACCCTATCACCTTGGTATGTCTTCTAGAGTGTGCTAGCACTTTGATCTTGCAACAAAATCATTCATTTCTTCCTCCCAGCTCACGGTTTGAGCTAAAACCAGTGAAGGGAAAGACAATGGCAGTGGGCGAGAGATAGAAGAAATGGTGAAGAGAGAGTGAATTGTATTTGGCTCCCCAAAACCGTATACAAAAGAGAGAGAAAATGAAAAGTGTAATTGTTAATTAATTTCCAAAAAACAATTAACATATACCATTTTTCAATTTTCAAAAGTCAAAGGTACAAGCCTTTTAACTTTCCAACCACCATCACTATTCACATCAACTCACATCACCCAATCAAGTGACAACTTGTCACATCACTCAAAGTGACATTTGATTTGACACTTGATGTGACTAATGATTTGACGCTTGATTTGAATTGTGTGCCGCACTCGAATTCGAAATGCGAATGCGCTCGCAAACAATCCCGAGCTCGGGTTCGCTAATTCCAAATTAACGAATTTTCTGTTGCGACGTCATTAAATGAATACGCCTAGCGAAATCACTATTCACGTCGCTAACGAATTAATTCTAAATTAACTCGCTCGCCCGAATTAAAATCTAATTTCAATTTCGCGTTGAAATCCAATTTCATTTAATATATCGAATGTATTAATTAATCGATTAATTCCAAATTAATCGTTATCTCTCTTTAATTGATATTTTATCCCAGATAAAATATCTCCGCAATTAATCCCAGATTAATTATCTCTCTCGTCTAATTAATCCCAGATTAATAAAGTGCGAGTCATACGTCATCGGTGAATCTTCGGAAAGCGACCCATGAGATCCCCGGATATGTTGGCAGTAAATACGGTCGTCGAACTATCCGAACACGTAAGTACCTAGTACTACATTTTACCGATTTACAAGACAAGGTTGGCTTCTAGCAAAGCGTCATGCCTACCCAATTCTCCAGAAACATGCTTACAGGAATAAGCGATCTATATCAGGCGTAGTATATGTAGTATTTTGTATGTCGATCCAGTATCGGATGATTACGTGCTAGGCCTGGGGCTGGAATTGTGTCTGCCCCGTACGAAGCACATGTCGAATGTCTGGTAACTAGTCTCTATAATCGGATAAACATGACCTTGTCATAATATCCCGATAGCTGCAGCATTTAAGAGAACCAGTCTCATATCCTACATGACCATCATCTCCACTATGACTGGAGTGATACTTCTGTCTTGACATCACACCCAACACACTATGATTCTCAATATACCCAGCATTGGCGTACACAGAACCTGTTAAAGCCCTGGACGACCTCAACCAAAGTATATTGATTGTCGCAAGTATTAGCGGTGCAAGTCTCAGGTTAAGACCAAATACACCTACCCTGATTTCGGACTTCCATAGACACATAGTCATACTACCAATGGAATTCCGAGGGGGTCTATCCAGAGCGAAGCTGTTTCCCGTACCATCGGTAAAACACAACCTCCTATTACACTTGCATGAGTATCCTATACCCAAATATATGAGAACTATATCGTTGTGCCCTCAGAACGCGCACAAGTGCAATACTAGTCTTTTACGTATTTATCGATGTCCAATCTCGATAATACTATGACTATGGATATTTAATGATTTATCCTTCGTGGACCGATACTGTCTCATATCATTCTCAATCCATGAACAAACCATAGGGATCTCCTATCATTTATACATCTAGATGATCTAATCACAAATGATAAGAGTGCAATCTCCTTTGTCACATAGTTAATTTGTACAAAAACACCATGATCTATACAAATAGTGACACTATGGGTCATAATTTTCCAACAGATTGGTCATGTAGTGAAATTTTATTGAACATAATATGTTTCATGCTAAAGTGATTACATGCAAAGTCAATATATTGATAGTTGTGCATGAAAGTCTATAGAAAACTTTTTGGTTTGAAATGGCTTCCGCATCAAAGAACATTATCGGCGAACTCAACAAAGATGAGAAACTAAATGGTAATAATTTGAAATATGTGCTAGAGGAACAACAGGCTCTTGAGGTCATAAAATTTAGCATGAATGAACCTGAATTGGGCATCACGACCCAACACAGGCGAGACCGTCAAGCTCATGAAGCTGGAAGAAGAAGAACTCCACTACTGACATTACGTTGCTAAGTAGTATAGAAAATGACATCATGAAAGATTTCAGGAAGTTTGACCTAGCCAAGGATATGTGGTCTATATTGGGGGAAAATTTTGGTAGTACATCAGTAACTAAACTTAGGTCACTCACGATAAATTTGACATATATAAGAAACATCCTAAGTTCACTGTGACAAAGCACCTGAGGCAAATGTCAAACATGATTATTTAACTGGCAGATGTTGGGCATGTTCTTACAGATGAACATCAAGTCCAAGTAGTCATTCGCTCTCATCCAAATAGATGGGAGCATATGAAGATACATTTAATCCACAATGAGAACATCAAAAATTTTGATGATGCTAAACGCCACTTGGAATTATAAAGCAACTGTCTCGCGATCGTTAAGTCAAATATTGATGTGTATATGACTGGAACCAGTAAATCTAAGGGTTTAGGGAAGAAAAAAGTTTCATGGTGGTGGGTCCCAGTCTGGAAAAGAACAAGATTCTTCCAAGTCAGGAAAGAAACAAAAGTCTAATTAACAGAGGAAAGGAAATCGTCCTCATAAGAAGAAGAACATGACAAAGGTTAAGTGTTATAATTTTGGTAAGAAATGTCATTTTGCTCGTGACTGCACGGAGCTTAAAAAGGTAAATAACTTTAATACATATTTAAGTGAAATATGTGTTTCAAGTACGATCTTTCTAACTGAATCTAATCATTTTTGGACTGTAGACTTAAGATCCACAGACCATGTAGCGAAGGACAAAGATGCCTTCATGGAATTTCGATGAATTTTATATGGGGTGAAGAGGATATAAATCGGAAACAACTCGCGAGCTGAAGTCAAAGGAATGGGTACATAAAAGTTGGTCATGCATTGTGGAACGACTTTACTTTTACATGATGTATTGTTGGCTCCACAGATTCGTCGAAATTTATTTTCAGTATTGGTGTTAGTTAATCTAGGTTTTAAATTAAACTTTCAAAATGTTAGTGTTCCTAGAACATGCCAAGGATCTCTAAGAGTGATTCGTGTGTGAAAATGACCAAAGAAAGTTACGGAAAAACTTACATTGGTTGGATGAGATTTCAAACACTTTTTATTTGAAGATGGAAATCCAAGCTTTCTTAAGTGTTTCCAACCCTTGGGTGAGTTTCCCTATCACCTTCACTTGACTCCTTATGTGCTAGCAAGAATAAAAATTGAAAGAAAATTTTCCCTCCAAGAGAAGCAAGGTTTCGCCCATGGCAAGAGAGGAAGAAGAGAGAGTTTTGTTTGCTGTGAATAGTAACTTGTTACACTTCCAAAGTTGACCAAATTAATTTATAAAAAGTTTGAGTGTTGGTTTTGGTTTGAGTGTTGCATAAGCAATCCAAGCCTTACTCAAGCCAACAACAACTTCCATCAAATGTCTAACATATTGATGTAAGTGAAGTGGGTCCCATCACTTTTAAATTCCAAATTTAAGTCGGCTAACTCAACATGTAACTTCGCTCGGGCCCGTGTTCGTTTAATTCCGAACTAAACGAATTTTTCGTCGTGACGTAATTAAATCCAATTTAATTAAATAATAATGCCTAGCAAAATTATTACGAAAGTCGTTTACGAATTAATTCCAAATTAATTCGTTTACTTGAATTAAAATCCAATTTTAATTCCGCTTTGAAATCTAATTTCAATTAATATATCTAATATATTATTTTAGCCCGAATAAATAATTTAAATAGTAAAATCTAATTTCACTATTAAATTCATTTTGACGATTAATTCCAAATTAATCGCACTTTCTCTTCTCGACGAATTTAATCCCAGATAAATTCTCGACGCAATTAATCCAAGATTAATTCTTTCTCTGATAATTAATCCCAGATTAATTCTTGCCGTAATTAATCCCAGATTAATTCTTTCTCTATCATAATTAATCCTAGATTAATTCTGTTCGAGTCAAATGTCATCGGTGAATCTTCGGGAAGCGACCCAAAAGATTCCTGGATATGTTGGCAGTAAATCCAGTCATCGGACTATCCGAATACGTGCGTATCTAGTACCACGTTCTTACCGATTTACAAGACATGGTTGGCTTCTAGCAAAACACCATGCCTACCAAATTCTCCAGAAATATTATTTAAAGGAATATATAAACTTTATCAAGCGTAGTATACTAAGTATTGCGTATTACGATTCAGTATCGGATGTCACATGCTAGGCCTAGGGCTGGAATTATGTATGCCCCGTACGAAGCATATATCGGATCACTGGCAACTAGTCACTTTAATCAGATAATCATGACCTAGTCATATTATCCCGATGACTACAGTACTTAAGAGTAGTAGTTCTGTATCCTATGTGATAATCATCTCCACATGACTGAAGTGAAACTTCCATCTTGACATCACACCCAATACACTACGATTCTCGGTAAACCCATAAGAGGCGTACACAAAACCTGTTAAAGCCCCGGACGACCAAAACCAAAGCATACTGATTGTCGCAAATATTAGCGATGCAAGTCTCAGGTTAAGACCATATACACCAAACCTGATTCGGATTCCCATAAACACATAGTCATACTACCAATGGGATTCTGATGGGTCTATCCAGAGCGAAGCTGTTCCCATACCATCGGCAAACAAAACCTCCTATCACACTTGCATAAGAATCCAATACTTAAATATATGAGAACTATGTCGTTAAGCTTCCATAAACCGCACAAGTGCAATACTAGCCTATTCCGCATTATCGATGTCCAGTCTCGATAATACTACATTATGGAACAGTCTCATCCCTGATGAACTGTTCGTGTTCCATTAGGGATCGGTGCCAGGAACAGTATTACTCTGATTTTCATCGAGTTTTACTTTCCTCCCACTTACCACTGCATTTAGGAATTCCTCTATGGAAAACCGCATGGAGAGCAATAAATATCTTGTTCTATTTTAGGTTGTAGAAGTAATATCATTTGGTTTCCCTAGGATAACCTACAAAAAGGCACTTATCTGATTTGGGTTCTAGTTTGGTACCATCCAAACGTTTAATATGCCCAGCATCCCCAAATCTTCAGGAATGAGAAACCTGGTTTCTTTCCTGTCCATATTACATATGGAGTCTGTCCAACAGACTTTGATGGAACCTTATTCAAAATAAGTATTGCACTGTTCAATGCGTATCCCTAGAAGGAAATTGGTAGCTCAGATTGACTCATCCTTGACCTTACTATGTCCAACAAGGTTCGGTTTCTCCGTTCAGATGCATCACTCAATTGAGGTGTTCCGGGAGGAGTCCACTGTGAAAGAATACTATACTCTTTCAAGTAATTGAGAAACTTATTGCTTAAGTATTTTCCACCATGGTCCAACCGTGATGTTTTAATACTTTTACCGGTCTATATTTCTACTTCGTGTCAAAACTCATTGATTATATCAAAAGTTTCTGACTTGTGTTTCATAAGATACACATAACCATAACGCGATGCAACATCCGTAAAGGTTACGAATTATTTATAACCACCTCTAGCCTAGCTAGACATGGGCCCATATATGTTACCATGAACGAGGGCTAACAGCTCGGTGACACGTACACCTTTACCGCTAAAAGGCATTTTAGGCACTTTGCCTAATGAACAAGATTCGCAGACATCATTTGAATTAGGATCAAATCTGTCCATGTATCCATTCTTCAAAATAGTGTTTTACGAGTCTTGTCCATGCATCCCAGACAACAATGCCACAAATAAGTCTCATCTAATTTACACAGTTTGAGCATTTTGTTTGTCATGTTATATGTTTGAGATTCATTTATATTCAAAATATAAAAACTGTTATTCACATATAATGTGTATATCTCAATATCATCTTTATAAACAAAACACCCAGTGTTCTGGAACATAAAGGTATACCCGCAACAAGTTAAACTAGATATAGAGATAATATTTATAGTCAAACTAGGTACATTATAACAGTTTCCTAATTTAAGTACATGCCCAAAGGGCAATTCCAAAACTTAGGTTCCCACAGCCAAAACAACGACTCTCATCCCGTTTCTGACTCGCAGGTCAATCTTATCTAAAGCCAGTATCATGCTAATTAGCAGATGCTGCACATCAGTACATATGTGAGTACCACTTCCAGTATCAAAAATCCTATTTTTAAAACCAGTAGTGTACATGTTTATAACAAACATACTTGAAGCCGGAGCCTTGCCCGTCTTCACTTTCTTCATGTCTGCCTTGTCCATATGACAGTCACGCTTCCAGTAACCCCGTTTGCTACAGTTTAGGCAGACATCTTGGGATATGTCTTTTGTCTTCCCAGAAGACTGAGATAATTTTGCCTTTGCTGTTATTCTTCACACCCCCAGAAGCCTTCGGCCAAGCCTTGACCTTCTGAGATGTCGAAGTAAGATGCGCCTTGTGTTTCTTGCCCTTTTAGAAGCTCTGGCTTTACCTCCTTGAGCATAGCCATTGACTCTCCAAGAGTTTTCTCTTGGTTCATGATGAACCCGCCCCTGCTTTCGGGCAGAAACTATAAGATCAAATCTATGAAAGTCTCGGTCTCGTAGGTAACGCCCAGCTAACCTAGCTGTTCGATGTCAGTAATCATCTGTGACACCTAGTGCTCGACAGATGTACCTTCTGACATACGCGAGCGAAAGAGCTTCCTTTGCAATTCATACTTCTAGGATCTAAGGTTAGATTTATGAAGATCATTTAATTTCAACATTATGGTATAAGGATCTAGTCTTTAGTTCTGACGATGAAATTAAGGAGTCATTACGGCAAGCATGATGGATTGAACACTAAAGTCATCATCACGATGAGTCTTATAAAGCTCATGTTCTAATATTTGCTCAACTCTGGGCTCAGGGCCCGAGAGGTTTCTCTATGACATAGAGTATCATCTCAGCTCCCAGGACTATATTGAGATTCATCTCCCAATCTGGAAAATTGAAGCCATTAAAGACATTATCGCCCATATTATGTCCCTAATGCTAATGTTTCATCTATCTTGATTGCAATAGTCCAACTATCCAATCAACGATTTTGGGTACACTCAAAATGTAATGGTTACTATAGTCCAACTATATGACCAACTACAAGTGGAGTAGTGTGTTGTACAGTCTAACTGTTCAAAGAAAGCAATATTCAATATTAGTCCAACTAATATATTTATAACAACGATAAATAAAATAAAAGAGCGCGTATTGACAAGTATTTAAATGAAATTGCAAATTTAATACTTGCCTCCCACTATTTTTCGGCGAGCCTCTAACCCTTTGTGGAGTACTCGGGAAACCTTGTTTCCTAGTGGGCTAGGATCCCGTTAAATAACACATAACCTTGACTTTGGCCAACAAGTTGTATGAAACTTAACTAGGTAGATATCTAAGATCAATTGGATCACATCCAATTCCTAGATCCGGTAGGTGGACCTCCAAGTCCGAAACACATATCCAATATATGCAAATATATCCAATATATTTCCTAACCTATTTCCTCTGAATCAACTAAGCCTTGGCTTTGGCTCAACAAGCTTAATGATTCCAGTTAAGCGGGACCCATTGATAGTGGGATAGCTTCGTAATCCACGTCGATGAACTAGAAGTGACATTGACTTTGGCCAACAAGTCACAACCGCCTAAGACATGCGATATAGAACAAAGCTTTCGTGGTTCAAACACATCCGCGATGGACATTGATATTGACTTTGGCCAACAAACCAATGCCAATCTTGGATCTTGAGAGAGAACCACTAAATGGAAGGAAAAACGCTTAATATTTGATGATGGTTTTTACGTAATTGGCAACCAATTTATTATCTTTGATTAGGTCTCATCATACACCCTTAAACATGCATTCTAAAAGCATAATAAGGCGTGAAATAAATTAATAATGATATGCGGATGGATATATAACAAACTTTGTTCCTAGAACAAATCTCTCAATTTCCTCTCTCCCGCTAGCACTATTCTTACTTCTACCCAATTACATAATACATCAAAGAAACCTCATTTATATTGAGGGGAATTGGTGAGAAGAGAAATACAATGAGAATAGAGATAATAGGCTGGACACGCATGTCCAATTTAATAAATTCTAAATTTATTACAACAATTTCCAAAATTACCTTCACCCTTCTAATATCCATCTGATATACATTATTCATACAATACATCCAAGTATTCACACAAAGCATGTTATTCAATCAATCTAATCCAATTAACTAATCTTTGAATTAATGATCATCCAATGTTCAAACAACGATTTGATTTGTGCGAGTCCAACTCGTTTAAGAATAAATACTCAAAGTACGTATTCTTGAATTATATCGAACTACAATTTTAAATCTAATTTAATTTGTATTCAATATTAATTCATATTTAATTTCAAATTAAATAATTACACTTTTAATAGTGTCTTTTAGACTTGGATTCCAAATCCAATCTTCGTGGGTCTCAAAGGCCCAATTAGTATCCAATACTATTTAATTAAAGTCCAATGGACTTTTAATTAATTCTTAAGGCATGGGCTTTGGCCATTATGGATCAAACCCAAGATGCCAAGGCCTAATTTAGGAATCACGCTATGCCACAAAATCAGTTTATGCTCATTAGGCCCAATTAAATTATTTAAAGGCCCAATTATCATATTTGGACTTTATGGAAATGGTTTTAGGCCCAATTGGATCCAACCCAATTGTCCTAAACCAAACTTGGCACAACCAAGCCCATTAAGCCCAATTACAACAAATTAAATTAACACATTATTCCAAATTACATATTAATTTAATTAAAGTGCAATTAACATAATCAATCAACTAATCTAATATTTCCAAAACACTAATTAAATCAATTAATCATGCTCAACATTTCCAATTCATGTCCAACACAAATTGAAGCAAAATAATTCATTACAACATGCTTATAGCTCACGGTTTTGACAAGCAATTATCATGCAATTTGATTGCAATCCAATTAAATCAAAATCCAACATACATTTCATGCCAACAACACATCTAATTGTCTAATTTTCAAAAAATCACCATGAGCAACCTATAGGTAATTTTCGGCCATGATAAGAAATTGGAGATTTTTTGTCTAATCAATTTTTCTCAATTCCAACAATGCACAAATCCAATTGAACATCATATAAACATAACCCAACAATCAATTTAGGCATTTTCAAACTCCAAGCAAAAAAATCCTAAATTAAAGTCCATAAACTCTAGAATTCAAATCAAGCTTAGGATGGCTCTGATACCATTGTTAGTGTTCCTAGAACATGCCAAGGATCTCTAAGAGTGATTTGTGTGTGAAAATTACTAAAGAAAGTTGCGGAAAAACTTACATTGGTTGTCTGATACCATTGTTAGCGTTCTTAGAACATGCCAATGATCTCTAAGAGTGATTCGTGTGTGAAAATTACCAAAGAAAGTTGCGGAAAAACTTACAATAGTTGGATGAGTTTTCAAAAACTTTTTCTTTGAATATGGAAGCTCCAAGCTTTCTTAAGTGTTTCCAACACTTGGGTGAGTTTCCCTATCACCTTCACTTGACTCCTTATATGCTAGCAAGAATAAAAATTGAAAGAAAATTTTCCCTCCAAAAGAAGCAAGGTTTCGCCCATGGCAAGAGAGGAAGAAGAGAGAGTTTTGTTTACTTTGAATAGTAACTTGTTACACTTCCAAAGTTGACCAAATTAATTTATACAAAGGTTAAGTGTTGGTTTTGGTTTGAGTGTTGCATAAGCAATCCAAGCCTTACTCAAGCCAACAACAACTTCCATCAAATGTCTAACATATTGATGTAAGTGAAGTGGGTCCCACCACTTTTAAATTCCAAATTTAAGTCGGCTAACTCAACACGTAACTTCGCTTGGGCCCGGGTTCGTTTAATTCCGAACAAAACAAATTTTTTGTCGTGACGTAATTAAATCCAATTTAATTAAATAATAATGCCTAGCAAAATTATTACGAAAGTCGCTTACGAATTAATTCCAAACTAATTCGTTTGCTTGAATTAAAATCCAATTTTAATTCCGCTTTGAAATCTAATTTCAATTAATATATCTAATATATTATTTTAGCCCAAATAAATAAATTAAATAGTAAAATCTAATTTCACTATTAAATTTATTTTGACGATTAATTCCAAATTAATCGCATTCTATCTTCTCGACGAATTTAATCCCAGATAAATTCTCGACGTAATTAATCCCAGATTAATTCTTTCACTGATAATTAATCCCAGATCAATTCTTGCCAGTAATTAATCACAAATTAATTCTTTCTCTCACAAAATTAATCATAGATTAATTCTGTTCGAGTCAAATGTCATCGGTGAATCTTCGGGAAGCGACCCAAGAGATTCCTGGATATGTTGGCAATAAATCCGGTCATCAGACTATCCGAACACGTGCGTACCCGGTACCACGTTCTTACCGATTTACAAGACATGGTTGACTTCTAGCAAAGCACCATGCCTACCCAATTCTCCAGAAATATTCTTTAAGGGAATATATAATCTTTATCAGGCGTAGTATACTAAGTATTGCGTATTACGATCCAGTATCAGATGTCACATGCTAGGCCTAGGGCTGGAATTGTGTCTGCCCCGTAGGAAGCATATATCGGATCTCTGGAAACTAGTCTCTTTAATCGGATAATCATGACCTAGTCATATTATCTCGATGACTGTAGTACTTAAGAGTAGTAGTTTCGTATCCTACGTGATCATCATCTCCATATGACTGAAGTGATACTTCCATCTTGACATCACACCTAATACACTACGATTCTCAGTAAACCCCAAAGGGGCGTACACAGAACCTGTTAAAGCCCTGGATGACCAAAACCAAAACATACTGATTGTCGCAAATATTAGCGATGCAAGTCTCAGGTTAAGACCATATACACCTACCCTGATTCGGATTCCCATAGACATATAGTCATACTACCAATGAGATTCCGATGGGTCTATCCAGAGCGAAGCTGTTCCCGTACCATCGGCAAACAGAACCTCCTATCACACTTGCATAAGTATCCAATACTTAAATATATGAGAACTATGCCGTTAAGCTTCCATAACGCGCACAAGTACAATACTAGCCTATTCCGCATTATCGATGTCCAGTCTCGATAATACTATGATTAAGGATATTTAATGATTAAACCTTTCGTAGATTAATATTGTCTCATATCTTATTAATCCGGTACTAATCATATGGACTTTTATCATTTATATATCTAAGTAATCCAATTACAAAATGATAAAAGAGCAATTTCCTATGTCACATAGTTAATTTGTACAATGAACACCATGTCTTTTACAAATAGTGATGTTATGGGTCATAATTGTCCAACACAAAAATCTAGTATTGATCTGTACTTAGATACAATACACTATGGTTTTGAGTATTTTCTTGATTGTTTCATTGTATTAAATATTGAATACTTTAACCTAATTTCAGATTTTCCTTTGTTACATCGTCTGTGAGTAATGATAATGATATGAATGTGTGGCATGATAGACTTGACCACATTGGTCAGCAAATAATGAACATGTTAGCTAAATAGGGTTTCCTAAGAAACTTAGATAAGGTAAATTTGTCTACCTTTGACCATTGTCTAGCCAGAAAAACTGCGAGAAAATCATTTGAAAAATGAATTAGAGTAGAACATCCATTACAATTAATTCATTCTAATTTCTGTGGTCAAATGAATGTGAGAGCAAGGCATAAAGCATACTATTTTATCACATTTATAAATGATTTTACACATTATGATTATGTTTATTTGATTGCTCATAAATCTGAAGCATTAGACTACTTTAAGCAATTTATGAATTTGACAGAAAATCAATTAGACAAGACAATTAAAGCACTAATACCGACCGTGGTTATGAATACTTACCTAATCAGTTCAAAGAGTTATATGATGAAAAAAGAATTAGTCGTCAATTGACTACTCCTGTTACACCACAACAAAATGGTATCGCGAAAAGAAGAAATGGAACTATTCTTGAAATGGTTAGGTCTATGATGGCACAAGCACATTTGCCTACAACCTATTGGGGTGATGCCTTATTGATTGCTACATATATACTTAATCGAATGCCTTCAAAATCGATTACCACCACATTATATGAGTTATGGACAAGTCGTAAACCAGATCTTCACTTTTTGAAACCTTGGGGTTGTATGGCCTATGTCCATATGCATCCTTATGAACATGGAAAATTAGGCCCAAGAGGAAAAAAATATCTTCATAAAATACTCTGAATAATCAAAATGATATGTGTTCATAGGTGAGCACGAAAGAAGAGGCGTCACGGAATTTGAATCATGAAATATCACGTTCTTAGAAACTGATTTCCCTAAGTAATGAGAGATAGGTCAAGATTTATCTCTTTATGTAACTCAAGATCACATTAATCCCTTAATTATTGAACACTCGGGTTTACCTATTTTAAGTGGGAGAAATTTGAGAAATAATGATGAATTGATTTCATATAAGTCTCAAAATGATGATGAATTAGTTTCACATGAGTCTGCTGTACGTGATCTAAGTGAGAATGATGTACATGATATAAGTGGGAGTAATATACCTACTCCAAATGGGAATAATATGGATAGTGAGGAATTAGTTCCTCAACCATAATCTCAATTACGACGTAGTAGTATGGATTCTTCGACGTCATTTCGATATCAAATGAGAGGCTTTTATGATTCTACCTCAAGAGGATGAAGAGCCGAGAAATATAAAAGAGGCTCTTTAATGCCCTGCTAAGGAGAAATGAATGAAAATGATGAAAGAATAAATGAGGGGTCAATGATATCTAACCAAGTTTGGGAACTGATTGATCTATCTAAAGAACGCAAAGCTATTGGGAATAAATGAGTGCTCAAAATAAAGCGTAATACTGATGGCAATATCGAAGATATAAAATGCGACTTGTAGTGAAAGGATATACACAACAAGAAAGAATTGGCTACGAGGATATTTTTTCTTATGTTGTAAGGTTTACCTCAATTCGCTTAATCATGTCTATAGTAGCGAATATAGATCTAGAATTGCATTAAATGGACATAAATATTGTTTTTCTCAATAGAGAACTCGACGAAGAAGTCTACATGGAACAACCTGTAGGTTTCATAAAATAAAATGAAAAAAGAAAGTATATAGGCTATTAAAGTCTATATATGGTCTTAAGCAATCATCTATATAATGATATATATAAGATTCCATAATACAATCATTTCAAATGATTTCACAATAATCGATAAGGATCATTGTGTGTACACTAAGATAGATAAAGTTAAGTTTATTATCTTATCTTTGTATGTAGATGATATACTTATAGCCAGAAATGATAAAGAGTTTGTAAAACACATCAAAAGATGGTTATCGTCTAACTTTGAGATGAAAGATATGGGTGAAGCTGCATATATACTTGGAGTTAAGATCTCCAGAAATCATTCAAAGAAATTATTATCTCTTTCCCAAGAGATACATAAAGAAAATTCTTGAACAGTTTCAATTGCAGGGTTGCAAACCCATTGATACTCATACACGGAAATTGAATCTTTAGGTTGTAGATTGTGTCCAGAGACTCCACAGGAAAAAGAACAATTGAAGCGAGTTCCTTACGCAAGTGCAGTTGGAAGTTTGATGTACGCAATGATATATATAAGACTGGACATCTGTTTCGCTATTGAAATAGTAAGTAGATACCAATCCAATCCAGGACCAACACATTGGAAAATAGTTAAAAGAATATTAAGGTATCTAAAAGGGACAACTGATTTCTTATTGTGCTATCACGAGAATGATATATGATTGTGAGGTTTTATCGATACTGATTGGGGAAGGGATTTGGATGAAATAAAATATACCTCCGGATTTGTTTTCTCACTGAATAATAGTACCATATCATGGAGCAGTAAGAAACAATCTTATATAGCCTTATCCACAATGGAGGCTAAATTTGTGGCATTTTCTTCTGCAGTGTAAAAAGCTGTATAGTTGAAAAGGTTCTTGGATCATTTGGGTGTTACAAATAATGCTTTTAATCCATTATTAGTCAACTGTGATAGTGAAACAGCAATAGCCTACACCAAAGACCCAAAATCCCATTGTAAAACCAAATATATATATTCCAAATATAAATTTGTAAAAAACATAGTTGCATGGAAAGAGGTAAACATGAGGTACATTTCTACGTAAGAGATGATAACAGATCCATTGACAAAACCCGTTCCTAGAGATCTCTTCGTTAGACACGTAAGATCTCAGAGATTGTGTATATGTTAATGTACTTACATTTCATAATGTATTATTTTCCCTGATAATATTTACTAATATTAATACTCATTAATGTTTGTGTTCAATGTTTATATGTTGCTATGTTAATACATATTTAAAATATTATACTATTTATTGGTATGAGAAGTATGTCGGACAAATGAATTATTGACCTTCTCACACAAACAATCACCTCCAATACTTTGTGATAAAAGTGTTGGAGTTATTCTACGGTCCCGAGGATCGATTATCAAGCAAGAAACATAAGTGTGAATACACGAAGAAGTTGCAGAATACTTACATCGAGCGGTTGAGCGATGCGACAAACAAAATCTTCAAGCTTTAAGTCCTAGTTGATCTCGGCTTTGAGCAGATTTTGTCTCCAAAATTTTCAGCTTTGGTCCTCCATTGATGCTCCAAGCTCCAAGCTTCTCAAATGGTGATTCCAAGCTCACAAGTGGGTTTCCCTATCACCTTTGTATGTCTCCATAGTGTGCTAGCACTCTTGATTTTTGCCACAAAAATCATCAATTGCTTCTCCTTAACGCACTGCAGTATATAAGAGAACCAGTTCCGTATCCTACGTGACCATCATCTCCACTATGACAGGAGTGATACTTCCGTCTTGACATCACACCCAACACACTACGATTCTTAATATACCCAGTAGAGGCGTACATAGAACCTGTTAAAGCCCTGGACGACCAAAACCAAAGTATATTGATTGTCGCAAGTATTAGCGGTGCAAGTCTCAGGTTAAGACCAAATACACCTACCCTGATTTCGGACTTCCATAGACACATAGTCATACTACCAATGGAATTCTGAGGGGTCTATCCAGAGCGAAGCTGTTTTCCGTACCATCGGTAAAACACAACCTCCTATTACACTTGCATGAGCATCCTATACCCAAATATATGAGAACTATGTCATTATGCCCTCACAACGCGCACAAGTGTAATACTAGTCTTTTACGCATTATCGACGTCCAATCTTGATAATACTCTGACTAGGGATATTAAATGATTAATCCTTCATGGATTGATACTGTCCCATATCATCTCAATCCAGGAACTAATCATATGGACCTCCTATCATTTATATATCTTGGTGATCTAATCATAAATGATAAGAGAGCAATTTCTTTTGTCACATAGTTAATTTGTACAACAACACCATGATCTGTACAAATAGTGACGCTATGGGTCATAACTGTCCAACAAAAAGGAGATTAGATAAATTTGTAAACTTATTGTCTAAGTGATAATTTAGAAACACACAAGCTAATAAATTAAGAAATGTCATTATGTTTACAAGGTCACTTTCTCTGTGATATGACCTAAGGTGAATAAGTTTATTTCAACTTACTTGTCTTAGTGTCAGATGTGAGTTAGTTATTTGGATTTCTGAACTACCATATGTACGGTATTTTTATGAGACATACGCTCTATGGGAAATGAGAGAATATTGTAGCACATATTTTCATACCATGTGTATAATTGTAACTAATAAGGGTAATACAAGTAAAGATCTCAATCTTGATATTGTGTGAGACCCTTGAGATTATTTCAATCTCACATTGTACCCTTTAGACTATTGTCTGCTTTTTAAAACTTAAATTTGATGATCGCTATCTCAGAGAATTACTAGAAGATCCTGAGAGATTCGATCCAATAGAACATCTTTGGAAAATCGAATTGAATTAAGGTTGAGAGATTCGAGAAAAGAGAAAGATCATTATATGAATAATATCACATTAGCTTGTATTCACTGGTCGACTAATTATATTGTTCTATGTGATCAAGCATGATTGTGAATACAAAATAAATATTACATTCGAAAAGAGGTCGAGAGAGATATAATGTGATAAAATGATCGAGAATATTGCATACTTAAATAACTCAATAATCTTTCATCATTCGAGAAGTCGTGTATTCCTAACAGATGCATAATAAATGAGCTCTCGAGGTATGCTGGTCGCATGACACAATTTGTTAATTATGAAGTGTTCTTGCAGAGATAAATAAAAACTATTGATCCCATCATGCGTGAGTGAGATATGTTAGTGAGATATGTTCTGTCGTATTAACTTCCTCATGCAACTTCCAACATGGGCAATTGCTTGCCCATGGGCTGGGCCAGGTTAACCCATCATTGGTGACCCGATCTGGTTGCATGTTCTCTCTCTCTCTTTTTCTCTCTCTCTTGCCCATTATCATAAAAAAGAAACAAAAACCAAAATTCTAAGTTTCTGATTGGATTTTGGAAAATTCTCTGCAAAAAAAAAAAAAAAATGTACACTTATATTGTGAATTTATGCATTCATTTCATTATGGTTAGATCATTAGTGAGTTTAATTTGGATTTGTTCCATATTATATAGAGATTATGTTTTATAACAATTAGATTAGCAAAATCTAATTAAATTAATCATTTAATCTTTTTTTAGCGAAATAGATCGATTTACTCGGTTCTGTACGAATCATAAATCGAATCAATTTGAGCAGGTTGGTTTCCTTGTTAAGAGTTTTGCACTTTAAGCGTTCATCTATAGATGCTTAGCGGGATCCTCCTATATGACGAATAACCAAATTCTGATTGAAATGAAATTTTTTAGGATAAATTATGTAATTTAAGAGGAACCAATGAAATGACGTCAATTTAAATCCTAGATTTTCGAATGGAAGTAGATGCCACGTCTAAAGTCAACGTCGCGAAGAAAAGGCAAAGCAGCTTCTTCCCTCCATCTCAAACACGCCTTAGATAATCCCATACTGAACCACACTCTCATATAAGTCACATATCTCTATCGATTGTATTTTTTTCCATTAAATCAAAAGCCTCAATCATTTTTTTCGGAGGTACATTTACAGATTTTAATTATATAATAAAAATTAATATATATAATTTCCAAAAGTTCGTCGAACGAAATTGATAGTTTTACGATCGTACGTCGTTGTTTCGGCGGATCGGTTACGGAATCATTGAATTAGGGTTTGGTTGATCTAATCGCATTTGTGTTACTTGTGATAGGAAATATCGAGGGTTTTGAATTTTGATTAATCACGGAGGATCAACAATGTTTAATCGGCTTTTTGGAAAACCTAAACTGGAAGACAATGCCCTAACAACTCTCGATAAGTTAAATGAGGTATTACAACTTATAATCGTTTATTTAATTTGATTTTTTTAAGGGGATTTAGTTTGTTTAATTACATATTTATTTCGTTTTTGTTGTTTTATTCTATCTCATGTTTAATTCTTTTGTTCTGAGAAATAGATTCAGGGGAATTTGTTGGCGTACAAGAAATTATTGAATTTCTGATTGTGAAGTGTTATGCAATTTTTCAAGCAGTTACAGTATCTGCTTTAGTATCCAAAGGGAATGTTGTATTGTGTACAGCTTTCTGAAGTGAAAGCACTCTGGATAAAGAATGTAATTTTGAACGATAATGATTGTTTTGTTATTAAACTGGCAACGTATGGGAAAAATAGTCAAGACCGACTTTTCTTGTAGCGAAAAACATATTTTGGGGTTTATTCTATTTTTTGGATTTCGTAGAAGGAATGTTTTGCACAACATTTTTTTTTATTTGGATGGAGGGAAGGGAATGAGTTTTGTATTCAATCCCTCAAGTCTAGTTGCATGTTGAGTTAATTCAGTTGTAATTTATTGTTTCATCATAGTTTTTGCTATAATTCTTTGTTCCGCAAAGAACCAATATCTTGAAAATATTTAGGATGCCTTTCAAATTATTGGTGGTAGGTTTTATGACTTTCATACTTTGTAATATGCTGAAATACTGATGATTCTTGGTCAGTGATCTTCTTCTTCTTCTCCTTTTACATATTGTGACTTTCACATTATTGCCTAGACTCTTGAAATGCTAGAGAAAAAGGAGAAAGTACTCCTGAAAAAGGCTGCTGTTGAGGTTGAAAAGGCCAAGGATTTCTCTAGAGCAAAGAACAAAAGAGGTATGTTTGTGAAGTGCTTTGTGGATTTTAGGGCATCCAACACTTTTGCTTAATTGTATCAGTATGAGCAACTCATAATGATTTTTCTCAGCAAGGAATATTTTATACATTTTTTTCCAAAGGTTTGGTTGTTTATTAATTATGTTCCTTATTTATCCCATGCAGCGGCTATACAATGTTTGAAGAGGAAGAGGCTATACGAACAACAAATAGAGCAGCTTGGGAATTTCCAACTGCGCATTCATGATCAGGTGAGAATGTATCTTTATAGCCTCTGCTTTCATATTTTCTGCATTTTTTATTCTAAAATTGCTGGCATGTAAATGTTGCAGATGATAATGCTAGAAGGTGCAAAAGCCACAACTGAGACTGTAGATGCATTGCGAACAGGAGCAGCTGCAATGAAGGCTATGCAGAAAGCAACGTATGTATCTATTTATTTGAATTGATGTGTTACCAACATTTTCATTTATGGGTTGTTTCTATTGACTTAATTTTTCGTGCTACTGGAATCAATTATAAAAGCAGTGTGCTTTTTTTACTTTTCTTTTTCTCTACATATATACTTTGCGCAACCATTTTATATCCTGATAACCTTTAGAATAGAATTATTTGTTGTGACTGCAATTTGCTTTTAGCATGGTAGAAGCAATTTTAATTATTTGCTTGGTTGAAACCAAAATCAAAGGGCATACTTGATTGCTTTCTTCTGAATGTCGTGACCAAGTTTGTCATTAAACGATGTTTGATTTGGAAGCACTATTAGTTTATTTGCTTTTGTTTGGATCTGTGCTCTAGCTTTGGTAGAGAATTTGGTTTTTGGATCTGCGAAATTGATGTTTAATATAGTTAATAAGCATAGCTAATATAAGTCAAAATGGCTGGTTGTTCAGGAATATAGATGATGTGGATAAAACCATGGATGAGATAAATGAGCAAACCGAGAACATGAGGCAGATTCAGGAAGCATTATCAACTCCTATTGGTGCTGCTGCTGATTTCGATGAGGTCAGTATTCTCGAATCATGTTGAATTATCACCTACTAATAGAATATCTCCTTCCCTTTTCTCTTTCATTAGGAATATATGAAGGATAGATACACATTGTCAAAAATTCTGAACATTGTTGGCATTGCAGGATGAATTGGAAGCAGAACTTGAAGAACTGGAAGGTGCTGAGTTGGAAGAACAGCTTCTTCTACCAGCTACAACAGCTCCTGCTGCTCCGGTTCAGGTCCCTGCTGGCAGGCAACAAGCCCGTCCTGTTCCTCAAAAGCAGCACACAGCTGAGGAAGATGAACTTGCTGCTTTACAGGCTGAGATGGCACTTTAAGCAGGTCTTACTCATTTTATTTCTATAATCTAGCTTCCATTTTATTTGGTGGTTGAATAAGCTAGTAAGTCTAGAACTTTAATTGTTTGGTGGTCTGAATCATTAAGATGAAACAACAGTTGCAACTTATTGTTTCAACTAGTGCAGGTGTTATCGCCCATAGTGAAGAGAATATTTAAAATGCTGGTCATACTATATGTAGAGATTTATTCTATTTTGATCAAACCTCCGGATTTCTGCGTGCATTCACTAAACATAATGTATATAAAGTTCGAGTAAACTAGTCCCATTTGAAATATGTATACTGTTGTGCTTTATCGACCTCTCTTCTTCGAGTTCTTCATCTTTTATTGTGGTTTTTCCCGTCCGTTGTGAAAATTATATATCCCTCGAGGCCGTGGTAGCTAATTCACATCTCATGAAGCAGTGCCGAGTTATAATTGAAACTCTTTCTAGGCGTGCTAATAGATGAACAAATTTTGAATCATCTTTTTACATATTTGTCATATAATATAAGGCTGAGTAAATCTATGACTCCACATGGAAAATAACTAGTGCTAATGTGGTTGGGGTGATGTGTAATTTGGTTACTAAATTGTACCTCTTATTTTATGGCGGGCTAGTGTAGAAATCGATTGTAGTAATGAATAATGCGGCTGAAATTTTACCCTTGGAGAATGAACACTGGGGTTTTTTTTAATTCATCGCCACTAATCTCTTACAACTGCTCATTATATGTTTATTTGAATTGTTAGTCTATTGTGATGGTCAATTCTCTGAAATTATCTAATGTGATGTCAGGTCGCACTGCAAGTATTATATATTAAAAGCAATAATTCCAAATTAATTTTGTAATAATAATAATAATTCTAAATCTTTTCAAACTCTTGTAACATTTAAAAAAAAATTAATTTTGTATTAATAAAAATAACTCAACATGCCATCTCACCTTTTTTTTTTTTGAAAGCTCCAAGTCCATAATGATAAGTTGGTTTATCATCCAAACTGGTTTAGCTGATTTCAAGAATAATTTTGAACTCTAATACTTTTTGTATCTTATGTCAATAAATCTTGGAATAATTCACAAACATGATATTCATGTTAAACATCATTTACCCACACAACATTATCATAGACTTTGGTATTTATAGTGTGTGATCTATTAGGGTCGTTATCAAGTTGAACATGGAATTAGGCGTGATAGATTCAATCCAATAATATATCTTTAAATGAATATCATCATGTGGTTGTCATATTCTAATGTTAATGAGTGAAACCTAACAATATATCATGATGTGATCCAAGTTGGTATGGTTGAGAGACCAAGGAGCATATTGGAGTGAATTATACAAGGCAAATTCAAGCTCAAGACATGGAAGAAGTTATATATGGAGTGGCTTCACCATTAGGCCCAAGCGTGTGTTGCCATTTATTGTAGGCTTTTTTTGTATTTTATTTTCTTATTATTATTATTTGATTGTAATTGGGCTAGATCTATTTATTTTATTAAGCCCAATAGCTTGTTTATTTATTTTATTTATATTTGGGCTAATTTAGGTAATAGGCATTTTGGCTCATTGGCCCCATGTTAGCCCAAGGGAGACTAAGGACCCTAATTGGCATGAGCATGAAGCTGATTTGAGCTTGTGTGTTGTGTCTCACGATATTAAGAGGAAATTAGAGTTAGTTTAGGAATTCATTGCATTAGGATTAGACGGAATTAGGGTAGCATTAGGATTAGTTGGTTTATTATTTAAACAAACATTATAGCATGTTATTTTCAGTTTTTGTGTTTTGAATAATCAAGAAATCGAGAGCTTTCTCTCAACCAATGTGAGTTTTCTTTTTGAGAGAGAGAGAGAATGAACAAACCTTATCAATGTGCCGACCAACCTTGTGGCGGTTTTTGGCTGTGAGAATTTTAGGGTTTTTTCTATTAGGATTCTTTCTCAATTTAAACGTGCGGGCTCTCCTGGGTATTGAAAAATTAAGGTGTTGAGAATTCTTGGGTGTGTTCGCCACATAATCACATCAGTTGGTATTGAGAGCGAGGTTGCTTACAATAATATCCCCAACTTGCATTCTTTTGGTTTTCTTTAAATCTTTGTGAGTCTTATTTCGTTCTTTTAATGTCCTTCACTGTTTTCTTTTGCTTTTGATCAGTTCTTAAACATTCTTGGTTGAGCTTGGTGTGTCTTTATCATAATGTCAAAAAAATCACAAAAAAGAAAGAAAGAAAAAGTGTCATTAGGGGTTTCGGCCATTAGTTTTATCATTGTTTGTGTTAGATAATGAAAGAAAATCATGAATTCACTCTATTTGAATTTACAATGGTAAGGGCCTTTATATAGACTACATAGAAAACCAAAATAGAAAATGAATCCTATAGTAATGAACAATAATAATGAATATAAGAAATCTACATCTAATAATGAAATATAATAAAATCACGAATCCTTAAGGTATTAGGATTTCTATTTTAGATCTTGATTCCATAATATAAATTTACATAATAATATTCCTTAACAATAGTATTTCCTTAACACCCCCCTCAAACTCAAGCTGGTGACGAAGGAACAAGCTTGAAGTTGTATCTTAAAATCGGAGAGCGGAGTGCTGAATTTGGAACTTTTGAAACTTGGAGGTTGGAAACCTTGAGATAACTGATGAGCTTTAACTTACGAAGCTCGAAGTGGGGAGCCGAAGCTCAAGAGAGAGCTTTAACATACGAAGCCCAAAGGGGGAGCCGAAGCCTGAGAACTTTAACCTACGAAGCCCGAAGGGGGAGCCGAAGCCCAAGAGGATGCCGAAGCCTGAGAGCTTTAACCTACGAAGCCCGAAGGGGCAGCTGAAGCCCAAGAGAGTGCTAAAGCCTGAGATGGAGTGAAATCCTGAGAGGGTGTTGAAGCCTGAGAGAGCCGGCCCGAGAGAACCAAAGCCAAAGTGAGAGCGAAATCTCGACAGAGAGCCGAAGCCTGACAGAGAGGGAGTGAAATCCTGAGAGAGAACTGAAACCTGATGGTGGCCGAGTGAAGGTAGCAGTGACGATGGGCAAGGTGGCGCGTGAGGGTCACGATGGTAGTTGTGATCCCCCACACGCCGATGAGAATCAGAGATAGTGAAACTATAGAAGTCGTAACCTAGTGTCTGATACCATGTTAGATAATGAAAGAAAGTCTTGAATTCACTATATATTAATTTACAATGGTAGGGGCCTTTATATAGGCTACATAGAAAACCAAAATAGAAAAGGAATCCTATAGTAATAAACAATAATAATGAATATAGAAAATTTACATCTAATATGGAAATATAATAAAATCATGAATCCTTAAGGTACTAGAATTTCTATTTTGGATCTTAATTCCATAATATGGATTTCCATAATAATATTCCATAACAATAGTATTTCCTTAACAGTTTGTTTGTTTTCTTTGCATATTAGTGTTAGATTAAGTGTTTTTTAGTTTCTTGCATGTTAATTGAGTCAAAAGTATAAAAAATAATAAAAAACGTACCAAGTCAGTTTGGTTTTTGGTTTCTTTTTGTCATTATTTCTTAGTTTCTTGCCTGTTCTTGTGATCTATAGGAGTCTTAATCAGTTCTTGAACGTTTTTGTGTGTTTATTCCCAAGAAAAATCATCAAAAACACATCAAGAACTCCTGTTTTGTTTCATTTTTAGGGTCTGAATTGTGTTCAGTTTCTGTTTTAATCTTTGTTTTGTTATTTCTTGCATATATATTAGGTTTCTTGAGTCTTAGAATCTTGATAAAATAAAAAATAAACAAAAATGAAGAAGATCAGATTCGGTCAAGGGCTCCATTGGTATTCTTGGTTGAATCTTGTCAAATCTTGGTGAATCTTGTGCTCTTAGAGAGTCATTAATAATTGTTAGAGTCTTAAAAACAAATATATATATATATATATATATATATATATATATATATATATATATCAGATTGGATCTGATTTGCGTGACATATCTTGAAGAAAAGATAAAGATTGATCACTTACCTTGTGAGTTGAGTTGTGCTAGGATTCCTCATTGGTGTCTTGGTGTCCCTCAATCAAAAAGGCTAGTTCTTGCATCAATCTTGATTGATATTCACGTGAGCAGCCCTTGTGAAAATCTGATCTTTACGAGTGCACCAGTTACAAGCATATTATGTTTATACTTTCAAAGCATCCTAACACAATTTATTAGTCTTATTTCAACATTAAGTTATATGATCATGCATCTAATACATAATTCATAACTTACGAGAAGTTCAAACTTACCTAGCAAGCTTGATGTAAAATCCAATCTACTTATTCTTTGTTGAAATGGTTGGAGAACCTCAAAGGTGTGCAAGTTTGACTTCAAGATCCAATCTTGATTTCCAATGCTAGCAAGCTTCACTTCAAGATCCAATCTTGATTTCTCCTAGATGAAATATTGTAGAGACCTCACAAGCTTCTCTAAACACTTCTCTAACTTAGGCTAATTTCTCTAAGAGTTTGCTTATACTTGTACTTGTGATTAAAATCTTCCTAAAGCTTGCTATTTATAGCAAAAATTAGGCAATTTTTAATTAATAAAAGTTGTAATCAAATTTTAAGTAGGTTTAATCTAATTTGTACAAATATGTATAATTAGGTGTGACTAATCTCCATTTTCTCCCACTTTAATTTAATCCAATTAAATCAAACCAATGATTAGTAAATGGATTAGTTCAATGTTTGCCACCTTGATTTAATCCAATTAAATCAAGCCAAAACCACATATTATTACATACTTACAATTACCATAATATCCTCAAATGGTAAAGATAATTATGATTTTACAATTAAGCTCTTGTGTAATTATTGAATTAATCCAATTAATCCAATTAGATCAAAGTAAATAATCAATGTTATCTAATAACATTTGATTAGCTTAGTTGATAATTATAATATCGAATATTATATTTTATCAAAATTAATCGGCTACCCAAGTGCTCAACGAGTACACTTCATATTGAGACTCTCTAAGTTCAGACACGTTCGTCATATAAGCCTAGCCAATATGTACACAATTCGACCACCTCCGAATTCGCAAATAACACGAACGACCTTTCTGAACTATACAAGTCGAGGTCATCACATATGTTTAATAATCCATCCGTCGTAGGCTATCCGAGTTGTGCTTACCGTCAAGTTTCCGAGGTGCACATCTCATATCGACATGTCCACGATTCTTCATAACTGATGCGATCCACCCTAGGTGATCGACTTTGTCCAAATATTTAAGAATTGTGACTTTACTCACATGGATACCTAAATCCCTTATGGTACACATACGGGCTGGCGAATCCTATCTTACTTCGCACTTGATTACCGAGTGCATCGGTCCACACTCAACGAACATCTAGAGGCCAGACCATGAAAGGTTTCTGACATACATGGCATCAAAGTGTGGAGGATCTCACACAAAATCAATGTTATCCTATAGTCAAAGGATTACATATGCTACTCGACTCGAGGAGATTCCTATTGGCGATGGTGTGTACTTCCAACTATTAGGAATCACTTATGAGTCATTCATCATTCGCTTCAACGAATACCCACATGTCTATACATGTTTTCAAAACTCATGGTACATTGGGTTAAACCATTCGAACTCCAATTCCAATATATGACATGTGCTAGTCTTCTAGGTTATAGGTATTCGACTGTATTCCAAAACCAACGACCAAGAATATTTACTTTAAGAATAGTTTACACCTAGTGTCAAGACTATTCTAAGGTCGATGTCATTCTTAGCATATCTATACATCAATCTAATATGCATAATGACAATACCATTAATAACGTATGAAATGAAAAATATAGTTATTTTATTAATAAATAATAAAATGTACAAATCAGATTGGCACTATGTAGGAGCGAAGCGGGGTTTATCGTTATGCCTATGATGCTCGGCGACTACGACACTGTTGGGCTCACAGCCCGTAGAGAGTACGAAGTAGCCTACGGAGGACTAAATCGGAGAATAAATGAGTCGCCACCCAGTGTGAACTGGGAAAGGTTTAAGGCCGCACTCACCCCTCGCAAGAGAATACCTCAAACCGTTGGGTTTGGAATGGTCCCTTACTTATGCTAGTATAATGGACGGGTTCACACAATGGTATAGCCAAGTCTTATGCAGTTCATGCAAGGTAATTCAAATAAACACAAATTTGCACACCCATAAATATTAAATTACAATAACATGGTTCCAAAGGCATATTAAATAAGAAATACGAGATGCGATAACAAAAATTATAATAAATAATTAAAAGCAGGAAAAACGTCAATAGATAAATAGCAAACAAAAAAGGGGGGGGTTAATCATGCATATATGAGTATTTCCCAAGTTGTACGTGGAGTTGTATCCCAAGTACAGTCCGCACTACCGTCCATTCGGATTCGGCTATAGAATTTACGTATGGGTTTCCATCCAATATACCACAAAAGATAATAACACACATAATCATCGATGCAATGTAAACGAATATAAAAAAAAATATAACCATGCATATGCGTATAATTATCAACATGAAAAAAACATAAACAAAATAAAGGTGAAATAATAAAATAACAATAAAAGCGAATAAATAGATAAAAAGGGTAGCACTAAATAGATAACAAAATAAATAACAAAATGCCGAAGAAAGAAAAAAATGTGACCAGAAATTTGGTCTTCTTTGATGTAGGACTTCACATAGCCGGCTGGACGTATTTCACGTCCAGCCAGACACGCAGCGTCCGGAACTATAAAATAAATATGATAAGGGTGCCCTCAGGTCTTACCTTTTAAGTTGCTTTCTCGGAAGTGTGTTAGGCCGTCGTCGAAAGGATCACTGGTTTGCTGTTTCTGCTTGCTGTTTCACTGTTTGCTGTTGCTGTTTTGCCATTTTCTGGTTGCTGTTTTGCTATTTTATGGTTGCTGTTTTTTGGTTGTTTTGGATGCTGTTTTTGGCTCACTGTTTCGGTGATTTTAGCTCACTATTTCGGTTGGTTTTGGTGGTCTGTTTCGGTTATTTTGGTTTAATGTTTTTGGCTCATTGTTTCAGTGATTTTAGCTCATTGTTTCGGTTGGTTTTGGTGGTATGTTTTGGTTGTTTTGGTTCACTATTTTGGCTCACTGTTTCATTAATTTTGGTGGTATATTTCAGTTGTTTTGGTTCACTATTTTTGGCTCACTATTTCGGTGATTTTGGTGGTCTATTTCGGTTGGTTGGTTGGTTGTTCTTGGGTGATTTGGTTGGTTATTGGCTGGTTGTTTATGGTTGTTCTGTTTCGGTATTTTGGAGATTCTTGGCTGGTTGTTTTTTGTTGTTCTTGTTTTTGGTTTTAGTGATGGTGGTTGGTTTTTTTGTTGTTTTTGTTTTTCTGTGATGGTGGTTGGCCTCCTAGGGTTGCCGTCCAAGAAGAGAAGAGAAGTCTAGGGTTTTTTTTTGTGGTGTTGCTGTCCAAGAAGAGATGAGAAAGAGCCTCCCCCCACTTTGATGATTTGGTCTCTCTTTTATAATGATTTGGAGGGTTCTCTAAACAAGGAAACAAATCATGTTTATTTTGGAAATTTATTTTGGGAAAGAATCATATAAATTTGGTGATGGGGATGATTTCAAATCTTGTTAATTGGAAAGGATGAGATTTCACATCTGTTAAATTGGAAAGTGTTGGAGAGGGAATTTTGGCATGTGAATTTCATGGGATTTTGGGCGTGTATGGGGGATTGTAGGGGTTCATGGGCGTATGGATGGATGGGGTTTTTTTTTAGGCGTGCATGATGTCTTTTTGGGCTTCATGGGTTGCAGGGTGGATGAGCTGAATGGGTTGTATGGGTTTTTTGTGGTGTTTGGCGTGGGCTGCATGGGCTTTGGGCGTGTAGATGGATTTGGGCCGAGGTTGAGGTTTGAAACAGAATCTGACTGAGCGAATCCGAGGCTGGCTAGTGAGTTCGAATCCGGTGAGGTGCTAATTTTGGAGGTTTTCATTCCTTCCGACATTCGTTTTTTCGCAACTTCCAAAACTTTTCAGGTAGTGCCTCCATACGAGGCTCATCATCGAGCTTATGTAAAAATGCAGTGTCTACACACTCCAAGCACCAATTCCATCAAACTCCTACTTGCTTAGTGCCAATCTGGATGGTACCGTTGTCCCATCTCCTCCACATGTTTATCGAATAACTTAGGAGGTAAGACCTTTGTAAGCGGGTCTGCTATGTTGTCTTGTCCTTGAACCTTCAAGACCACTATGTCTTTTCGTTCAATAATCTCTCTAATTTCGGAGTATTTCTTTTCCACGTGTTTAGACTTGGAATGCCCCCTCGGCTCATTAGCCTGTGCGATGGCTCTGTTATTATCACAGTACAATGGGATCGAATCAGCAATACTAGGCACAACGTCAAGTTCTATGATAAAATTTCTAATCCAAAAAGCTTCTTTACCAACTTCTGAAGCCGCTATAAATTCTGCCTCAGTGGTGGAATCAGCTGTTGAGCCTTGCTTTGAACATCGCCAACTAACAGCACCACCATTAAGGGTAAATATGTATCATGACGTAGATTTTCTATCATCTAGATCTCCCTAGAAGTCGGAGTCTCTATAACCCTTAACTTGTAGCTAATTTTCTCCATATATCAGAAAATTATCCTTGGTGCCTTTAAGATATTTTAGGATATGTTTCACGGTTGTCCAATGATCATTACCTAGATCAGATTGATATCGGCTAGTCACACTGACGCCGAAACTGATGTCAGGTCTAGTACATAATATATCATACATTATGCTCCCAATACATGAATCATATGGCAAGTTAGACATCCTAACTCTCTCTTCCTCAGTCTGAGGTGCTATTTTCTTCGAAAGATGTATGTCATATTAGAAAGGTACATTTGCTGCCTTGCAGTTGGTAAAACTGTACCATTCTAACATCTTATCTATGTAAGTCGATTGAGACAACCCTATAAGCTTCCTAACTTTATCCCCGTAGAGCCTTATACCTAGTATATAGGAAGCTTTACCCATATTTTTCATGGAGAAGTTCTTACAAAGGTAAGCTTTCACACCTTGCATCATCCATATATCATTTCCTATGATAATGATGTCATCTACATATAAGACTTGGAAAAATATCATGCTCCCACTCACTTTCTTATAAACACATGGTTCTTCCTCGTTCTTGATGAATCTAGATAATCTAATTATCTCATCAAAACGACGATTCCAGCTTCGGGATGCCTGTTTAAGTCCATAAATAGACTTTTTGAGCTTACAAACAAAGTTTGAAGTCTCTTTGGATACGAAACTCTCTGGTTGTTCCATATAGATATCATCTTCAAGGAATCCTAATAGGAAAGCGGTTTTCACATCCATATGTCATATCTCATAGTCGTGATATGCAGCAATGGCTAAAAGAATCCTAATGGATTTTAGCATGGCTATTGGTGAAAAAAATTCCTCATAATCAATCCCAGGACGTTGGGTGTAACCTTTCGCTACTAGTCGGGCCTTAAAGGTTTCCACATTTCCATCAGGCCCTCGCTTCCTTTTGTAAACTCATTTGCAACCAATAGGTTTAACTCATTCATGAAGTTCAAATAAGTCCCATACTTGATTTGCATGCATTGAATCCATTTCGGATTTCATGGCTTCATGCCATTTTCCCGAATCGATATCCATTATCGCTTCTTTATACGTAGTCGGATCTGTTTCCTCAAAGAGGAGAACATCAAGGCTCACATCATATGTTAAAAACCATCTCTGAGAAGGCCTTGATATTCTATTCGACTTACGTAGAACCTGTGTTGTAGATCCTTCATCTAATTGAATCTCTGGTTCCATCTCAGGTTCCTTAATGTTGGGATCAAACTCATCAAGTTCAATCTTTCTACAACTCTCACTTTCTCTTGAAAGTTACTTTTCAATAAAATTGTTAAGGTGAACAACAAATACATTTCGTTGCTCAGAATCGTAGAATTGATATCCCAAGAAATTATCGGGACATCCAACGAACCTACATTTATACCCTATAGGTTCTAGCTTATCCCGCTGCGTAATTCTAACGTATGCAGGACAACCCCAAATCTTTAAATACCTAAGACTTGTATTTCTACTGAACCATATCTGATAGGGGGTCGTAGAAACAACTTTCAATGAAACTCTATTAAGTATGTAGGCAGCAGTTTGTAAAGCATAACCCCAAAGGTAATAAAGAAGATCTGTATAGCTCATCATAGATCGCACCATATCCAATAAAGTACGATTTCTACATTCATACACACCATTGTGTTGTGGTGTTCCTGGTGGGCTATATTGGGCAATAATTCCATTCTCCTTAATTTCTCAATTTTTCACTCATGTATTCACCGCCTCAATCTGATCTAAGGCATTTGATGAATTTATTGGTTTATTTTTCTACCTTGTTTCAGAATATTTTAAACTTGTCAAATGTTTCCGACTTATGTTTCATTAGATAGACATATCTATATCTAGACTTTTCATCTGTGAAAATCACAAAGTATGTGGAACCATCATGAGTGACATGATTTAATGGACCACACACATCGCTGTGTATTAGCTCCAATAAATCTCCAGCACGGTGTCCAACACCTAGAAATGGGGCCTTTGTCATATTTCATTGGATACATGACTCATAAATCGGATAAGGATCTACGGTAAGATTTTCAATCAAACCATCATTTACCAATTTAGATAAACGTCTAACACCTATGTGGCCCAATCTCATATACCATAATTCAGTATTTTTAATTCAGACTTCTTACTTGTATTTTTCTCTATATTAAAGACCTCTCTACATGTTTCCAAAACGTAGTGACCGTTTTATAAAGAATATTCACATTTCAATAAATTATCTTTATCATATAAACATAAAGTTTCATCCTTAATGTTTATTTTATATCCATTTTTTATCTAATATTGGTAGTGATATTATTTGTCTGAAAATTGAGGGAACATAATAACAGTCATGTAAATCTAATTCACATCTATTTTGGAGATCTAGAACAATAGTTCCTATGGAATTGACATCCAATGTCTCGCCATTGCCAACTCTAAGTTGGATCTCTCATTTATTCAGCCTTCTTCTAACCCTCATTTCCTGCAGGGAATTATAAATATGAGTAGGACTGCCAGTGTATAACACTCATCCACTATTTGCATCTAAGGCTAATGAGATGTCAATAATTGGAAAAATACAAAGTGTACCTGAGGGTCCTGCTTTTCCTTTAAGCTCTGGACAGTTCTTCTTCCAGTGTCCAGACCTTTTGCATTGTAGAAATTGATTACGAGCTACTTTCAGTTTTGTGCCTTTGCGATTCTTGGAGTTCTTATTTGATATCTTCTTCTTCCTCATTTTTATTTTCTTTGACTTCCCAGAAGTCTTTCAAGAGCCAGCTCCGCCATGGAGATACAATGTGGGGTTGCCTTTCCTCAAATCTTGCTCCGCTGTGCGTAGCATGTTATGAAGTTCTTCGTATGTGGCTTGCATCAAATGCATATGGAAATTTAATGCAAAACCATCATAAGAACCAGACAAAGAAGACATAATCAAATTATGACCCAGCCATTCATCAAACACAATGCCATGTCGTTCTAGATATCGAATCTGGTCGATCATATTCAAAACATGAGTGCTGACATCTCCTCCCTCATTGAGTTTCGCACGAAACAATTCCTTAGACCTTCGATAAAATTCCATCTCTTGGTTTGCCTCGAACAACTCCTTGAGTGTTCGCATGATGCTCCAAGCATCTGTTACTTCAATGTACTGTCTCAGCAAATCTGGAACCATCGATCCCAAGATGTAGGATTTCACCTTAAGGTTATCATCCTTCCATCTATTAAAATTTTCTCGCTCTTCTGGAGTGGAGTCATGATCGATTTCAACATGCAGTTGATTGGCTGTGACATAAGTCAATTTTTCAAATTCCAAGACAATACGGATGTTCATTTCCCATTCGAAATAGTTTTCGGCTCCTTTTAGCTTATTGGAATCTAAGAGTTTCATCAATGGATTAACGACAGCCATCTACAAGACAGCATTTTTGAGTAGTAGCAGAACAATTTTTATTTTAAAGTAATAACACTAATTGATTATGGAATTTTAAATCTATTAGTGCCCTTCCACTACTTTACGTAATTCCGTAATCTCCCTTAATGGAAAAATAGAAATTTGACTATCAAAATTTCATAGCGGGAAGTGGATCCCATGACATTTACTCCAACCTCACACTAATGACGATATTGGCCTTTATAAACTCATTAGATAGACCTCCAAGGTCAATCACTTCATGTGACTCATAGTTTGGTCCTGAACTGTTTCTTATCCTCACACTAATGACGATATTGGATTAAGAAGTGTTCTAGGTGTATACTTATCAATGTGAACTAATGAGCTTCGTATGTACACCTTCACACTAATGAAGATATTGAATAACTACGTTAACTCATCACACTACATCTAATGTTCTACCGGAGCGACATAAGTTCCAAGCACTTAAACCCTCACACTAATGACGATATTGGATATAAGTAGTAAGAACCCATTCATATCTGTATTGACAAGACGGACCATCCAATAATGCTCCAACATTACTAATACTATTACTTAAATAAAGTAATCACCTAATCACAAGAGATTTATGACAATCAAGTCATTAACTTAATTAGGTCAAAGTTTTAATTTAAACATGCAATACATATCCAATATGTCTTATACATAATTAAATTAAAATTACTATGGCATAGATTTAAAAACATGTGATGTGTGGTTAAGCCTTGCTACTGATACCATTTTATTGGGGCAGTTGTGGAACCCCTAGGGTCGGATCGATGCCCCACGTAACGGAAATGGATCTAACCCATGGATATCAAGTGTGGGTGTAATTTTAAATAATTTAATGAAATACTATATTCCATTACGAGTGTATAGGAAATAACCGGGGCTGAATTGGAGTCCGGAAACTCAAAAACGGACGAAAACAAAATCACCCCGCCCGCGCACATAACGCGCACGTATTTTTTTTTTTTGTATTTTTTCTTTCATTTCACTTTCCTTCAGCTCACTGAAAAGTGAGCTAAAGAACACCAAAAATTAATTTTTAACATCAAAACCAACATCAACATATGTTATAGAATAAAAATCAAGTTTTTCAAAATAGCAAATATTTTTACAAAAAATATAAATTTATTCTAAATACGCATTTGCGAAAATTTTGAATCCAATACACAAACCAAATTAGAATCCAAATAAGAAATGTCTCGCGAAAAATTCTAGGTCACCCAAAGGTGGTCAAGTGATTCCAGAATGGTAGCCATAACTCTAAGATATAATCTAGAGTTCCAAACTCTAATTTATGTTTATGTCTAACATTAAATTTTGACACAATTACAAGCACATTGTATTTATACTTCCAAAGCATCCTAACACAATTTATTGGCCTTACTTCAACATTAAGCTATGTGATCATGCATATAATATATAATTCATAACTTAAGAGAAATTCAAACTTACCTAGCAAGTTTGATGCAAGATCCAATCTACTTTTTCTTTGTTGAAATGGTTGGAGAACTCCAAGGTGTGCAAGCTTGACTTCAAGATCCAATCTTGATTTCCAATGCTAGCAAGCTTCACTTCAAGATCCAACCTTGATTTCTCCTAGATGAAATGTTGTAGAGACCTCACAAGCTTCGCTAAATACTTCTCTAACTTAGGCTAATTTCTCTAAGAATTTGCTTGTACTTGTACTTGTGATTAAAACATTCCTAAAGCTTGCTATTTATAGGGGTGGGCATCGGATCCGATCTGATTCGATTAGAAAATCCGATCGAATTGAGTTGGTCCGGCTCGACGGATTTCGGATCGGATCGGATTTTATCCGATCCGATCGATTTTTTTTTATATTTAATATGCAAAACGACGTCGTTACATATTAAAAAAAAAAATTTGAATTATTTCGGACCGGATTTTATCCATTCCGATCCGATCCGCTCAATTTTTTTGACTCAAACCCACCGAATTCGGATCGGATCAGACCAATCCGATTCGAAATAGGATGATTTCGGATCGAATTGGTCCGATTCGAATTCGGATCAAACCAATCCGATCTGATCCGATCCGATCCGATAATTATCAGATCGGATCGAGTTCGATAAGATGATCCGATCCGAACGAATCAAACAGCCTTGGGCATTTCGGATCGGATCGGATTCGGATTCGGTCCGATCCGATCCGAATCCGATAATGCCCACCCCTAGCTATTTATAGCAAAACTTATGTAATTTTTAATTAATAAAAGTTGTAATCAACTTTTAAGTGGGCTTAATCTAATTTGTCCAAATATGTATAATTAGGTGTGACTAATCTCCATTGTCTCATATTTTAATTTAATCCAATTCAATCAAGTCAAAGATTAGGAAATAGATTAGTTAAATATTTGCCACCTTGATTTAATCCAATTAAATCAAGCCAAAACCACATATTATTACATACTTATAATTACCATAATATCCTCAAATGGTAGAGATAATTATGATTTTACAATTAAGCCCTTGTGTAATTATTGAATTAATACAATTAATCCAATTAGGTTAAAGTAAATAATCAATGTTATCAAATAACACTTGATTATCTTAGTTGATAATTATAATATCAAATATTATATTTTATCAAAATTAATCGGCTACCTAAGTGCTCAACGAGTACACTTCATAGTGGGACTCTCTAAGTTCAGACACGTTCGTCATATAAGCCTAGCTAATATGTACGTAATTCGGCCACCTCCGAATTCGCGAAAAACAAGAATGATCTTTCTGAACTATACAAGTCAAAGTCATCACATATGTTTAATAATCCCTTCGTCGTAGGCTATCCAAGTTGTGCTTAGGAAATATAGAATATACCGTCAAGTTTCCAAGGCACACATCTCATGTCGACATGTCCACGATTCTTCATAACTGATGTGATCCACCCTAGGTGATCGACTTTGGCCAAATATTTAAGAATTGTGACTTTACTCACATGGATACCTAAACCCTTTATGGTACATATACAAGCCGACGGATCATATCTTGTTTCGCACTTGATTACTGAGTGCATCAGTACACACCCATCGAACATCTAGAGGCTAGACCACGAAAGGTTTCTGACATACATGGCACTAAAGTGTGGAGAATCTCACACAAAATCAATATTATCCTATAATCAAAGGATTACATATGCTACTCGACTCGAGGAGATTCCTATTGGCGATGGTGTGTACTTCCAACTATTAGGAATCACTTATGAGTCATTCATCATTCGCTTCAACGAATACCCACATGTCTATACATGTTTTCAAAACTTACGGTACATCGGGTTAAACCATTGGAACTCCAAATCCAATATACGACATGTGCTAGTCTTATAGGTTATAGGAATTCGACCGTATTCCAAAACCAAAGACTAGGAATATTTATTTTAAGAATAGTTTACACCTAGTGTCAAGACTATTCTAAGGTCGATGTCATTTTTAGCATATCTATACATCAATCTAATACACATAATGACAATACCATTAATAAGGTATGAAATGAAAAATATAGTTATTTTATTAATAAATAATAAAATGTACAAATCGGATTGGCACTCCGAGCACCAATTCCATCAAGTTGCACCAATGTGGCTAGTAGGGAGTTGGTAGAGAAGTTGAAATTTCCTTGGGTTAAACATCCTAGGCCTTATAAGTCGCAATGGTTAAATGATGCCGAGGGATTCAAGGTTGATTGGCAGGTATTGATGAATTTATCTATTAGGTCATACAATGATAAAGTTTTCACACCCCATAAAAATCTGGGCATGCGACCAACAAGAGACAGCGTAGCCATCTCTATAGGCATCATGACATACATAAACTGAACATGCTGACTGACTCATAACATACATGGCTGTCATGCATACGTGATCATGAACTACTTAAATATGTTAAACATGAATGTAACACTCGTGTGAAAATATATCTGTCATACAAAATTTGAACTTAAACATGTATATACATAACCAGTGGCGGAGCTAGAAATCTGATTCAGCAGGGGCTGAGCAGTCTGAGCTGTAACAATAACACATTTTATATAAAAATAATAGGTGTCAAAATTCTTTGATCCATGGATACTATTTAAATTTCATACGATCGCTGACGTGATATTTTTCAATATTTATCTAGGTAATTATTAGTCTTATAAATTACATGATACTATTTTTTTTCTTTTAATATTGATATGTGGGGCTATTTTAACTTATATTTTTTTATTTAAATATAGATATCGAAATCTTAATCATTGATTTCATACAATCTAATTGTGGATGAATTGATATCATCAAATGCTATTTTAACTTTATATATCTATCATTAAATTGATTTAAATAAATGATCAAATTTTGAAATATAAAAGAAATTTATAGGATAATCGAAATTTTAAATAGAGTACTCAAAAAAAAATTCCCAAAACCAGAGAGGGCCGAAGCCCCATATGGTCATTATATAGCACCGGCCATATACATAATATAATCTTGAACATGCGTGACTAACTTATAAATGCATACATGAGTTAATAATTTACTACAAATACATACATACATTCATACACATAAGGCCTCATGGCCAGACTTGACTTGAACCTAACTATTGGGTCTTGACACTGACTCTGTTGACCGTGGTGCTAATGACTGTCGTTGGGTTCTGTCTCCTCTAGAGCTTGTCCTCCACAGCCTGATCATAAAGTCTGCATACAAAACTGGTGAGTGGGGTGGGTTATATCTTTTGAAAGACCTGGTGAGTGAATACTGGAGTACAAAAGTAAATATGAAACATAAGTCATGATCAAACCGAAAAGCTGAAGTTACAAAACATGGAACATGAAAGAACTGGAATATGAATCTGTAAATCATGACATCAGTTGAGAAAATGACATGACTAAAAAATACTGAGGACATGACATGGAACTATGACATGTTGGGAACTGACATGACCTGAAAACCTGAGAACGTGCTAACGTGACTAAATAAAAACTCGAAAACTGAAAAATGATGACGTGAACTGCAAACATGAACATGACTTGGGAGTACATGATCGTGACCTGGAACTGACATGACATGCTCGAAAACATGACCTGCATAATACATGATCTTGACCTGAACTATATGAACTGAATATGATTATCTAAATATGACATGCATGATTGAAACCACATGACCTACAAAACTAAAAATCATGACATGACGTGTCCTGAAAACGTAAAGCTATCCGTGACTTGAAAACACAAAACATTTTATGCAACTTGTAAAACATGCACATAAGTTGAAAACTAAATTGCGTGTTAAAAACATGTAACTGGTATTGAAAACATATCATGTATGAACTCTGAAAACCATGTAGCCTGAAAACTGAATCTCATAGAAAATGTATCGGTGTACTAAAAATATGCATGTGTAATGATCGAGATTAAGACATCTCCTCTGCATTGCCATACGTACCGGGATTAGGTCATCACCCCCTCGTACGCTCGTACATGTCCTGAAAACATGAAAACCACACACCAGTATAGTAACATGGGAGTGTGATACCTACATAGCGGGACCTGACACAACATAGGCAGGGGAAATGTAAATATGAACATGAGCCTATATGGGTGATCAGTGCCCCAAGGCTATCTAAGTAAACCCTGGATGCTAAAGCTGGGAGGATGTCACTAAATGTGTGGTTTGAAAATACATGCCATACTTGTAAAACATAAAAAATTTACTAAAGCATAATCTGACTTTCATGAAAATAATTTCTGAACGTAAAACGTAAACATGAAACTGAAAAACATAATCTGAAAGCTGATGTGCATGATACATAATTGACTTGAGAATGGCGAGGTTGACATGAAAACAGAAGCTAGAAACCTATAACATGAACTTAAATTCAAATTGAACACTTGAGCTGAATACATAACACGACATGTAAGAACATGAAAAACATGACTGGACGAAATCTTGAACACATGGCTGACATGCTAAATACATGAACTGAAGGGCTCCACTTGAACTAAGAATGTGAAAGACATGGAATGACACATGTTGAAACATGAATCGTAAATATGAAATACATAACATAAGCTGAAATGTATTTTGGAAACATAAAATAACTACATAAACTGAAATGTGAATGGAATACAT
>SKCR01004408.1:0-134613 GCA_019454045.1 Zanthoxylum bungeanum
AACTAGAAGTATTCATATTTATCTCAATGACAAACATACCAGAGGCGATGGCCTTGCCAGCCTTGATATCCTCCCTCTGCCCATTGCCCATTCGGCAGTCACGTTTCCAGTGACCCCTCTTGCCGCAGTTGAGGCAGATGTCGCGAGATTTGTCCTTTGGCTTCCTAGAAGCCACTGTCAACTTGCCTTTGCCCTTGTTCTTGAACTTCTTCTTCCTCGCACCTCCAATTGCCTTGGCCCACCCTTGGCGGCATGAGAGGTCGATGCATAATGCGCCTCGCGCTTGCTCCCCTTTAGGAGTTCCCTTTCGGACTCCTTCAGCACGGACAACAACTCTCCAAGAGTGTCGTCAGTATCCATCAACTTATAGTTGATGATGATTTGTTTCCAAGTATCGGGTAGCGATTGTAATAGCATATCAATCGTCAGCTCGCCTCCAAGACAATGCCCATCTTGGCTAACTCATCTATGTTAGCGATCATTTGAGTCCGTGGACCTCAACTGATGCGCCGTCTGTCATCCGGGAGCGGAAGAGTTTCCTTACTAGCTCGTACCTCTCCATCCGCTTGTTGGTGCGGTGGAGATCACACAATCTTGCCATCATGTTATAGGGATCCAAGTCCCTGTTCTGGCGTCTGAAATGCTGGGTCATTGCAGCTAGCATAACTGACTGAGCTTGGTCACAATCGTCACTATGAGTCTTCCATAACTCTAGCTCCAGTGGCTCAGTGGGTTTAGGCGGGAGAGGTCTCTGAATAGTATACAGCACCCTCTCAGCCCCAAGCATTATCTTGAGGTTCATTTCCCAGTCGGCAAAGTTTGTCCCTTTGAAGACATTATCGCCCATGATTATGTCGCGGGGATATTACCTTTGCCAGTCATCTTGACAACTATAGTCCAACTATAAAGTCAACGATGTTATGCGTACAGTCAAACTGTTACAAGTAAAATAACAATATATTAGTCCAACTAATTATTTAAAATATTGACGAAATAATTTTGAAAGATGCGTAAGGCTAAGTATCTGAACGAAATTGCAAATTCAATAATAGCCTCCCACTATTTCTTCAAGTCTCTAACCCTCTGTAGAGAATCGGGAAATCGAATTTCCTAGTGGGCTAGGATCCCATTAAATAACACACAACCTTGACTTGGCCAATAAAAATGTATGCTATTTAACTTAGGTAGATCTCCATGATCAATTGGATCTCATCCCAATTCCTAGATCCGGTTAGGTGGACATCCAAGTCCGAAACATATGTATAATGTCAATGTATCCATTACATTTTCCTAACCCTATCCTCCGAATCATCTAGGCCTTGGCTTTGGCCAAAAACAAACCTAATGATTCCAGTTAAGCGGGACCCATTGACGAGGAAAGTTTCGTAATCAATGTCATTGGACAAAAAGTGATCTTGACTTTGGCCAATAAAAATCACGATTTGGACAAGACACCGATATGCAACAAAACTCTCATGATTCAAGTACATCCTTGATTGACAAAGGTCTTGACTTTGGTCAAAAACAAACCAATGCCAACTTCGGATCTTGAACAAGAATCATTCAATGGAAGGATATTTGCTTAATATAAATTGAGGGATTTTCGCGTAATTGGCAACCAATTTATTTATCTTTGTTAGGTCTCATCATCATACACCCTTAAGCATGCTTCTAAAACATCATAAAGCGCGTAAAGTAAATTAATAGTGATATGCGGATGGATATATAAACAACTTGTTCCTAGAACAAATCACTCCCTTTCCTCTCCCCGCTAGCACTATCTACTACTACCCAATTACATAATACAATAAGAGAAACCTCATTTATTGAGGGGAATTAGGTGAGAAGAGAATACAAAGAGATAAAGAGATAAGGCTGGACACGCAGGTCCAATTTATAAATTCCAAATTTACAATAATTTCTAAAATTACCCTTTCCCTTCTAATATCCATCCGATATACACTATTTTCATCACATTACATATATATTCAAACAAGACATGCTTTTACAACCAATCTAATCCAATTAATTAGTCTTTGTTTAAGTGATCATCCAATGTTCAAACAACGGTTTGATTTTGCGCGAGTCCAACTCGATTGAGAATAAGTACATAAGGTACGAATTCGCGAATTATATCGAACTACTATTAAATCTAATTTAATTCGTATTCAATACTAATTCAATTATTTAATTCCAAATTAAATGTTTACACTTTTAATGTGCTTTAAAGACTTAGATTCTAAATCTAATTCTATTGGGTCTCAAAGCCCAACTAACATCCAATGTTTAATTTAATTCAAGTCAAATGGGCTTTCAATTGATTTATTAAGGCTTGGGCTTTGGTCAATGTGGGTCAAACCCAATTACCAAGCCCAAATAAGGAATCACCCTTAAATGCCATAAAACCAATTTTAAGCCCATAAGGCCCAATTAAATTATTAAAGCCCATTATATTATATTTGGACTTAATGGAGTGATTTAGGCCCAAATTGGATCCAATCCTTTTGGCCCAAATCTACTTGGTCCAACCAAGCCCATTATGCCCAAATACAATATTAAAAGCCCAATCACCAATTAAGCCATTAATTAAATTTTAATATTCCAAACATTAAAGTCCAATTAATTAAAGTGTAAAACCAAGATTAATACATTAAACCAAATATTTCAAAAATACCCATTTAATTTATTAATCATGTATTGTTCAAAACATATGTCCAACATTAATTTGAACAAAAATCAAGTCCATTTTCATGTCTATGTGTATTCGGCCAAGGTGAGTTTTTTGTGTCGATTTGTTTTTCAATCCGATTGAATTACTAATCTACGTCCCGTATACGTTCTAAGTCATCCAATGATCTTAAACACAAAAAATTCCAACACATCCAATGGTGACACCCATTCGGCCAAGGCATATATTTGGGGGAAAAATCATCCAATGCATTTTTCATAAAATTGATTCCATATTATGTCATATTACATACATATAAGCATACTCATTCATCAAATTTCACAAGAACATGCTTCAATCAATTTTACCCAAATTTTAACCTAATATATTTCATGCTTAAACCTAGCTCTGATACCATTGTTGGTTTCTATAATATGTCCCAAGGAAAGATTAAGCATATGAAATATAACAAATGAATATATATATTAAACTTGAAGCATGGCGGAATCATACTTACAAAGCTTTTGTGATGAAGAAGATGAACAAATGGTGGAAGCTCCAAGTGTGGGATTTTCGGCCAAGGAAGACAAGAGGTGGAAAGCTCCAAGCTTTGTGTATTCCAAGCTCTTTGATGGTTTCCCTATCACCTCCTTTGATCCTTCAATGTGCTAGCAAATGGAGAAAAGAAAATCAATCTTCTTCTTCTTCCTTTGGAGTTCACGGCATTGTTGAGAGAGAGAGGAGAGTTTTTGTGTAATTGATTTTTGTTACCAAAAATCAATTTATATTTATGCCATAATATTTATTAAATTAATAATAAACTTATGACACAAACCATGCAATGGCTTAGAGTGTCAAACACTCAAACTCCATGCAAAACCATTGAGTGTATTGTACACTATCACCATGCAATGCATTATCAATTAAATAATGCATATAATGACAAGTGTCATGTGGGCCCCACACGTTTCCAAATGAAAGTGGGCCCACGTGCACTCACGCGTTCGGGTTCGATATTTCCGAAATACCGAACTTACGTCGCGACGTTAATTAAATCGAATTTAAATAAATAATTGCGCCTGGCGAAATTATTATTTACGTCGCTAACGAATTAATTCTAAATTAACTCGTATGCCCGAATTAAAATCTAATTTTAATTTCGCGTCGAAATCGAATTTCGATTATTATATCGAATATAATAATTTTATCGATTAATCCAAATTAATCGTTCTCTCTCTAAATAAGGCACTTTATCCAAGATAAAGTTCTCCGCAATTAATCAAGATTAATTAAGTCTGAATCAAATATCATAGGTGAATCTTCAGGAAGCGACCCAAGAGATCTCCGGATATTTTGGCAGTAAATACGGTCGTCGGATAATCCGAACACGTACGTACCTCGTACTACGTTCTTACCGATTCACAAGACAAGGTTGGCTTCTAGCAAAGCGCCATGCCTACCCAATTCTCCAGAAATATTCTTATAGGAATATAAGATCTATATCAAGCGTAGTATACCGTAGTATTGCGTACATCGATCCAGTATCGGACGATCACATGTTAGGCCTGGGGCTGGAGATGTGTCTGCCCCGTACGAAACATATATCGGACATCAAGCAACTAGTCTCTTTAAATCGGACAATCCTGACCTGGTCATATTGTCCCGACGGTTGCAACCTTTTATAGAGTACTAGTTCTGTGTCCTGCGTGATCATCACCTCCATATGTCTGAAGTGATACTTCCATCTCGACATCACATCCAGTACACTACGATTCTCGATAAACCCAGAAGAGGTGTACACAGAACCGGTTAAGGTCCCCAACCACCAAAACCAAAGTTTACCGATTGTCGCAAGTACTAGCGATATAAGTCTCAGGTTAAGACCATATACACCTACCCTGATGCGGCCTCCCATAGACACGCAGACATACTACCAATGGGATTCCGCGGGGTCTATCCAGAGCGAAGCTGTTTTTCGTACTATCGGTAAAACACAACCTCCTATCGCACTTGCATAAGTATCCAATACTTAAATATATGAGAACTATGCCGTTGTGCCCTCACAACGTGCACAAGCGCAATACTAGTCTATTCCGCATTATCGATGTCCGATCTCGATAATACTCCGACTAGGGATATTTAATGATTAAACCTTTATGGATTGATACTGTCTCATATCATCTCAATCCGGTATTAATCATATGGACTTTTGCCCTTTATGTATCAAAGTAAATAATATTACAAAACGGCAAAAGGCAATTTTATTATCACATAGTTAATTTTGTACAATAATACAATATCATTTACAAACAGTGACGCTATGGGACATAATGTCTAACACATATTCTAATATGTTTATCTCAATATCATCTTATAAAATGAAACACTTTAGTGTTCTAGAATATAAAGGTATATCCGCAACAGATTATACTATGATATAGAGATAATGTTTCTAGTCAAACTAGTTACATGTTAACAGTTTCCTAATTTAAGTACACACCCGAAGGGTAGTTCCCAAACTTAGGTCTCTCTGGTTAAAACAACGACTCTCATCCCGTTTCCGATTCGCAGATCAATCTCATCTGAAGTCAGTATCCTACTTGTCAGCAGATTCTGCACATCAGTACATATTTATGTACCATACTCAGTATCTAAAATCCAATTTTAATACTCGTAGCGAACATGTTTATGACAAACATAGTTGAAGTCGGAGCCTTGCCCCTCTTCACTTCCTTTATGTATGCTTTGTCCATACGGCAGTCATGCTTCCAGTGACCCTGTTTGCCACAGTTTAGGCAGACATCTTGGGATATGTCTTTTGTCTTCCCAGAAGATTATAATGATTTTGCCTTAGCCCTTTTTCACACCCCAGAAGCCTTTGGCCAAGCCTTGGCCTTCTGGGATGTCGAAGTAAGATGCGCCTTGCGCTCATTGCCCTATTGCAAACTCTGGCTTTGTCTCATTGAGTAAAGCCATTAACTCTCAAGATTTTTCTATTGCAATTTGTACTTCTAAGATCTAAGGATAATCTATGAAGATCATTCAATTTCATTATCATACTATAAAGATCTAATCCTTAGTTCTGAATAAGAAATTAAGGAGTCTTTGCGGCAAGCATAACAGATTAAGCACTAAAGCTATTATCACATGAATATTCCAAATATCATGTTCTACTATTTTCTCAACTCCGGGCTTAGGCTCGAGACGTCACTCTATCAAATAAAGTAACTTCTCGGTCTCCAGGACTATCCTGAGATTTTATTCCCATTGTGAAAATTAAAGCCGTTTAATGACATTTTCTCCCAGGATTATGTTCTAAACGCTAATCTTTCATTTATCTTGATTCCAATAGTCTAACTATCGAATCAACGATTTTAGGTACTATTTATTATAATGATTACTATAGTCTAACTATATAATCAACTATAATTTAATTGGATAAATTCAATTATATTGATTACTGTAATCCAATTATAACATCAACTATTAATTGAAATAGTTTGAATACAGTCTAACTGTTTTATTAAAACAACATTAAATATTAGTCCAACTAATATATTAATTATATGACGATAATTTGAAATGAGCGCGTATAGGCAAGTCACTAAATGAATATTGCAAATTTAATACTTGCCTCCCACTATTTTTCGGCGAGCCTCTAACCCTCTGTGGAGTACTCGGGAAAACTTGTTTCCTAGTGGGCTAGGATCCTGTTAAATAACACACAATCTTGACTTTGGCCAACAAATTGTATGATAATTAACTAGGTAGATCTCAAAAATCAATTGGATCCCATCCAATTCCTAGATCCAGTAGGTGGACATCCAAGTCCGAAACATATATCTTATATATGCCAATATATCCAATATATTTCCTAACCTTTTTCCTCTGAATCAATTAAGCCTTGGCTTTGGCACAACAAACTTAATGATCCCAGTTAAGCGGAACCCATTGATCTTGGAAAGCTTCGTCATTGATGTCGATGGACAAGAAGTGATCTTGACTTTGGCCAACAAATCACAACTTGGACAAGACACCGATATGGAACAAAGCCTTCATGATTCAAACACATCCACGACGGAAAAAGTTCTTGACTTTGGCCAACAAACCAGTGCCAATCTTGGATCTTGAGTAAGAATCACACAATGGAAGGAAAAACACATAATATGTTGTTGAGGGGTTTTTCGCGTAATTGGCAACCAATTAATTATCTTTGTTAAGGTCTCATCATCATACACCCTTAAACATACAGTCTAAAAACATAATAAGGCGCGTATAAATAAAATAATAATGATATGCGAATGGATACTCAACACATTGTTCCTAGAACAAATCTCTCCATTTACTCTCTCCTGCTAGCACAAGTATTACTTCTACCCGATTAGAAAACACTTCTAAAGAAACCTCATTCACATTGAGGGGAATAGGTGAGAAGAGAAATACACATAGTCAAGAGGTAATAGGCTGGACACGCAGGTCCAATTACACGCAGGTCCAATTAATAAATTCTAAATTTATTACAACAATTTCCAAAATAACCCTCACCCATCTAATATCCATCTGATATACATTATTCATACATCGCATCCATGTATTCACACAAGCATGTTATCAATCAATCTAATCAAATTAATTAATCTGAAATTTAATGACCATCCAATGTTCAAACAACGATTTGATTTTGCGCGAGTCCGAATCGTTTTACGAATAAGTACTCAAAGTACGAATTCACGAATTATATTAAACTACAATATTAAATCTAATTTAATTTGTATTTAATACTAATTCTATATTTAATTCTAAATTAAATAATTACACTTTTTAATAAGCCTTTACGACTTAGATTCCAAATCTAATTGTTACGGGTCTCAAAGCCCAATTAACATCCAATGTCAATTTAATTTAAAGTCCAATGGGCTTTCAATTAATTTCATAAGGCATGAACTTTGGTCAATATGGGTCAAACCAAAATACCAAAGCCCATTTAAGGAATCACCCTTATTTGCCAAGAAACCAATTTAGGCCCATTAGGCCCAATTAACTGTAGGGGTTTTTAGGGGCTAAATCCGGTAACGCAGCGGAAGCGGTGGAAAATCGTATTTTCCCATTTCAAAGCTTTTTCTCGGATTAATTAAATAAACATATTTATTTAATATTCCAATAATCTAATTATGAAATAAAATTCAATAAATCATATTTAGGTGAATTTACCAAATTACCCTTACTTGGTATTTTTGTCCATTTTAGTCCGAAATTGATCAAATCAATTTTGAATGATTCTAAATTATTTCTAAGATGAACTTAGCATGTTCAAAACATCAAAACACCAAAGCAACCAAAATCCCCAAATTTACTTCATTTGGCCGAGAGCCTCACTAAGGTTCCAAGTTGTGCACTTTGTCATTTCATGCTTCAAAACACATCAAGATGTAATCCAATCAACATGAAACTTTATATGCATCATATACACATCCAAATACACAACATATATGAAAAGCCCCAAATTTGGAATTGTTCTTAAACCCTAATATTTCAAATTCTTCAAAATGAACAAATTAGACCAAATATTTTAAATCAATTACTTTAATCATCATTCTTCCATCCAATCCAAGTCTCAACACAATGAAACAACTCAAGATCAAATCTAGGTCATTTTAGAGTGAGTCAATAACTCTAGATTAGCAACATGGTTTCCAAAAACCTTAAAAGAATAGTTATAACTACGATAGTTACAAGCTTCTTCATCATACATGCTCAACACTTTCAACAAAATTTCCATCATAAAAAACACAAGAAATAAAGAAAAGAATAACTTAAGAACATCACAAGATGTTGCCTAGATCCTAAGGAACAATTCCTTCTAATATTAACTTTGAAAAAATTACAAAATCCAAGCTTTTCTTTGGTTTCTTCTTTTCTTCCTCACTTGCTTTCTTTGTTTTCTTTAATGGAGTTTCTTGTAAAGTGTATTAGGTTATCCAAATGAAAATGAAATGAAAACAATATATACTTGTGCACAAAAAACCCTATGGCCGAATTTCACAAGCATATACAACAAAATTAATTTCAATTTCATTTAACATTTCATTTAGTCAACTTGGTTAAATATCTAAAAACAACTTTATTAGATATTTTAATTAAGTCAACAAAGGCAACTAATATCATTACTTAAAATATCTTAATGTAAGATATTTATATTTTAATTAATTTAATCATTTAACAATTAAATAATCAATTAATTAATCAAATACAAATATATTAAATATTTGTATAATATTTACATTAAATATAAAAAAAAACATATATTCATTTAGGATATAAGTCAAAAAACTCATTTTGACTATTAATTAATGTGTATTTAAATTAATCAAGTATTAATGTAAATACACAATAATTAGGCAAATGACTATCTAGTCCCTTTTTGCACGTATCTTGCGTTTAACCTTAAACGACTTTATAAATAATCAATAGTATTTATTAATGTTGCTCTAGTGCTCTACGAGTATGTTTCATTATTGAGACTCTCTAGATTCAGGTATATCCGTCACGAAATCAAATTTCGTGTCCATAATCTATCCACCTGTAGATTATGACGATCACGGATAATCTCGTTGAACCATGCAGGTCGAGGTCATGGCAAATGTATAATTCCTCCGTCACAGGTATCCGGATAAATCCCAGAGATACAAATGTAAACGTCAAATCTCTATGGGGATTATCCAGTCGACTATTCCATTAGCAATCTCTAAAAGAATGTTTAGAACTAGCTTCTAAACTTTACCACGGGCTCATGGTTTTATTCGATTGCTAATCATATGGACTGCCTATGCTCTGGTACACAGAACTGACGGATCCTATCTTGATACTCATAGGACACCCTGAGGATTTGTCTACACCCAACGAACAGGCGGAGGTCTGATCTTAATAGATCGGTGACGTGACTGCCATCTAAGTGTAGAAGATGTCTCATGTGCCCACAATGGCATCTCATGTCTAAGAATCACAAGTGCTACTCAACCTGAGAAGATTCTTATTGACGCTGGTGTACCATCCATTAAGAATCTTCGGTGAGTCGTTCAGTGTTTATCCGCTATAAACACCTACACGTCTATACTAGTCTCCAAGACTAATGGTTCATTGAGAAACCATTGGAATCATATATTCCTGTATACGACATGTACCAGTCTCAACATGTTTACTATACTGACCAAGTAGTGTAAACCTTGACCAGGAACAATCTGAGAATGACAACGTCATGATACTACTCAATGTCAGTTGCGACGCTTTTGCAACAGTACCATGACTAATCATTCTAAGGTCATTACGTCTTTACCATTTAATAAGATAGATTATATTATAGAAACTGCATATATTATTCATGATAATAATATTTTACAGAAGTATTCATAAGAAATACAACCGGGAATTGGCACTCTGAGCACCAACCCCAACAAAATCTCCCACTTGCTCTAGTGCCAATATCGATTGTATCTAATACCCATCGACTCCACGTGTTTATCAAACAACTTCGGAGGTACGGCCTTCATCAGCGGGTCTGCTACATTATCTTCACTCGGTACCTTGCACACGACAATATCCCATCGCGACATGATCTCTCGAATGACATGGTGCTTGCGTTCCACATGCTTTGACTTCTGATGCGCCCTCGGTTCCTTTGCTTGCGCAATATATTCCGCCTCAGTGGTGGAATCAGCTGTCGATCCATGTTTGGAACTCTTCCAACAAACTGCACCTCCGTTAAGGGTAAAGACAAATCCAGATGTAGACTTTCTATCATCGGGATCCGATTGAAAATCGGAGTCTGTATACCCATTAACTTGTAGTTCATTTCCTCCATAAATTATCAACTTATCCTTAGTAGCTTTAAGATACTTTAGGATATGTTTAATGGCCATCCAATGGTCATTACCTGGATTGGACTGATATCGACTAGTTACGCTAACAGCGAAACTGATATCAGGCCTCGTACATAACATGTCATACATTATTTACCCAAACACGAAGCATAAGGTTGGTTAGACATTCTAACCTTCTCATCTTCTGTTTGTGGACACATCTTCTTAGAAAGATGAATCCCATGTCTGAACGGTATGTTTGCTGTCTTACAGTTACCAAAACTATACCGTTCCAAGATCTTATCTATGTACGTTGATTGGGATATCCCAATCAGCCTCATTTGTCTATCTCTATATAGTTTTATACCTAAAACATAGGAAGCTTCTCCCAGGTCCTTCATGGAGAAATTCTTACAGAGGTACGCTTTGACGCTTTGTAACATACCTAAATCATTCCCAATGATTAGGATGTCATCGACATATAGGACTAAAAATACGACCATGCTCCCACTGGCCTTCTGATACACACAGGATTCTTCCGAATTCTTGAGAAAACTAGACGATCTAATAATCTCGTTGAATCGAAGATTCCAACTTCGTGAAGCTTGTTTAAGTCCATAAATGGACTTCTTAAGCTTACATACCATACCCGAGGTTTTACTGGATGCGAAACCTTCAGGCTGTTCCATATAGATTTCTTCATCAAGAAATCCATTTAGAAAAGCCGTTTTGACATCCATTTCCCAAATCTCGTAGTCATGATACGCAACTATAGAAAGCAAAATCCGGATAGACTTAAGCATTGCCACCGGCGAAAAAGCTTCATCGTAGTCGACGCTAGGTCGCTGCGTGTAACCTTTTGCTACCAGTCTGGCCTTGTAAGTTTCAACCTTACCGTCAGGCTCGCGCTTCCTCTTGTAAACCCATTTACAACCGATAGGAACAATTCCTTCGGGAAGCGGAATCAAGTCCCAAACTTGATTTTCATGCATTGAGTCTATCTCGGATTTCATGGCACTTTGCCATTTCACGGAGTCGATGTCCAACATCGATTCTCTATAGGTGAAAGGATATGTCTCTTCAACTAAGAGAACATCCAGACTCTTTTCTTGTATCAAATACAAGCGTTCAGGAGGTCTAGATACCCTTTCCGAACTACGGAGTGTGTGTGTTGAAGGTCCTTCATCTACTTGAACTTCAGGTTCCTCCGTTGGTTCGTTTTTTCAGGTTGGACTTCATCAAGCTCAACTTGTCTATGATTACCACCTCTGACAAAAATTCTACTTATAGAATTTTGCGAAGCGAGCTACGAACACATTTCGATGCTCGGTTTCATAAAACAGATATCCCCTCGTATTCGAAGGATATCCGACAAACCTAAAACATTTTCCCTCGAGGCGAAAGCTTATCTTGCTGAGTCACCCTGACATAGGCAGGACAACCCCAAACCTTAATATAATTAAGATTTGGTCTCCTACCGAACCATATCTGATACGGAGTCATAGGAACAGCTTTTGAAGGAATCTTGTTCAAAAGATGTGCCGTTGTTAAGAGAGAGTAGCCCCATAAATAATAGGGCAAATCTGTGAAACTCAACATTGATCGGACCATATCCAATAAAGTCTGATTTCTCCTCTCAGACACTCCATTGAGTTGTGGAGTACCTGGAGGAGTATATTGAGCGAGAATCTCATTCTCCTTCATATAATCCATGAACTCACCACTCATATATTCGCCGCCTCGATCTGATCGTAGGCATTTAATATATTTACTAGTTTGTTTTTCTACTTCATTTCGGAACTCTTTGAACTTTTCAAGGGTTTCCGATTTATGTCTCATCAAATAGACATAACCGTACCGTGACAGATCATCGGTAACGGTAACGAAGTACGAATAACCACTGTGAGCAGTTTGACTTAGTGGACCACATACATCAGAATGTACGAGTTCCAGTAAGTTAATGGCATGGGTCCAACACCAGAAAATGGGGCTTTGGTTATTTTACCCTGAATACAGGATTCACAAGTTGGATAGGATTCAATGGTAAGATCTGGTATCAAACCATTCCTAACCAATTGGGTAAGGCGTTTAAACGCCAATGTGACCAAGTCTCATGCCAAAGTTCAGTATATTAATTACAGGTAAACTACGTTTATTAACTCCAGTATTTAATATATCTTTTGAAGTTTGCAATGTATAAACCATGCTAGTTTGGACAACAAAGGATCTGAATATTATTACTATCATATAAATACAAAGAACTGTTCTTAATATTAATACAAAAGCCTTATGTATCCAATACAAAAAGTAATTAATATTAGCTACACATCCAGGTATAAAATGACATTCATTTAACAAAAGTGTCCCATTCGGCAATGAGATCTCGCATACTCCCACTGCAACTGCATCCAAAGAGTCTCCACTCCCGAACCGCAACTGCATCTCCCCGGGCTTCAGCCTCATACTTTCCTTCAGCACCTGCAACGAATTGCAAATGTGAATGGGACAAGCAGAATCTAAAATCCAGTTGGATGTAACGGCTTCACAAGCCAAAGATAAATCAATAACTGGAAAAATAAAAGTACCTGATGTAGATGCTCTGTCTCTCCTCAGCTGGGCGATGTAATCAGGACAGTTCATTTTCCAATGCCCGACTTTGGCCGCAGTGGTGGCATTTGTCTTCAGAAGCCCTTTTGGGCTTAGCAATCTTCGCCTGTTGTTGAGGACCAAAAGCCTTCTTCTTCTTCTTCCTTTCTTGTTCTTTCCCTTGGACCATCCTTGGGAAGAAGCAGAAAGAGAAGTAGATCTTGAGGGCGAGTCGGTAATCCCTTCATAAGGTCCTCTTCTGCTGTGAGCAACATCCTATGCAGCTCATGGTAGGTACAGACAGTCCCGTGCATGTTGAAGTACATCACGAACTGGCGAAATAAGCTGGGAGTGAACCAAGAATGACACTCCCTACTCACTACCGAGATTGTCATTCAAGATGAGATTATGTTGCCTCAATTGATCGATCAATCGATCATCTGAAGAACATGTGGGCTAACATTTGCCCCTCATCCAGACACGCATGGAACAGTTCCATGGCTACTTTGTGAACAATCACTTGTTCTTGGTTCTCAAATGTTGTCGATTGTCTCAATCGCGTCATCATACTATAGAATCTAGCATACCATAGTATTGTTGCTTGAGTTTCGGAGACAGTGAACTAAGGATGTATGATTTAACCCTTAAATCATCATCCTTCCAAGTTTCAAAAACTCGGCGTTCCTCCTCCGAAGCATCCGCACCCACAGCAAGGGGCAACGGACCCTCAAGAACATATCCCAGCTTTTCAGAATCGAGACAATCCTCAAATCCAATTCCCAGTCAGCGAAGTTCTCAGCGCCTTTCATTTGTTCGCATCAAGCATACGCGCAAACTGATTTGTGGATTGTGCCGCCATCGCCAATCTATCATATAGATCACGATAAACGGTTAGCAGAAAATAAGCAGTTTCATATAATATCAAAAGCATAAACTAGATCATGGATGTGTTAATCTAAAATGCCACTCCCACTAAATCATGCAATACTGTAATCCCAACAGAATACAAAGATTTAATAATTAAATTAAAACTAATAGTGAAAGGTGGATCCCGTGAATATATTTCGGCTCACAGCAGAGGCACGGTCACGCCTACGTATATTCATCAGGTAGACAAATCATTTGTCAATCATTCTCTAATGACTCTTGGGTTTCCGGTCCTGGTCGTTTCTCGTTGTCGCTGCGAAGGCAGCCCACAAGAGACGTACCAAGGTTAAACTCGTCAATGATAAACTCAAGTTACTTATGTAATCCTGACAGCTAGGGCACGTTCAGAATTCCGATTTTACTTGAATTACTAGTAGATCTGATATACATCCGGTATAAATAAATCTCTATCGGCTACACCCTCACAGCAGAGGCACGGTCTCGGATGTAGTCACAGAGAAGTATTCATAAACCGTATTGACAAGAGGGACCACATAACATGCATCAAATACATAATTACATTAAAACCTTATTAATTAGGGATTTTCCGCTAAGTGTCATACACCCTAAATCTAACCAAATTATATTCTAATAAGCATGCATAAAGTCAATAAAACATGATTAAACATTGATTAAATGAAGGATAATCATTTTAGGTGGCCTAGAATCAGACTCGCTCTGATACCATTTTGTAGGGGTTTTTAGGGGCTAAATCCGGTAACGCAGCGGAAGCGGTGGAAAATTGTATTTTCCCATTTCAAAACTTTTTCTCGGATTAATTAAATAACATATTTATTTAATATTCCAATAATCTAATTATGAAATAAAATTCATAAATCGTATTTAGGTGAATTTACCAAATTACCCTTACTTGGTATTTTTGTCCATTTTAGTCCGAAATTGATCAAATCAATTTTGAATGATTCTAAATCATTTCTAAGATGAACTTAGCATGTTCAAAACATCAAAACACCAAAGCAACCAAAATCCCCAAATTTACTTCATTTGGCCGAGAGCCTCACTAAGGTTCCAAGTTGTGCATTTTGTCATTTCATGCTTCAAACACATCAAGATGTAATCCAATCAACATGAAACTTTATATGCATCATATACACATCAAAATACACAACATATATGAAAAGCCCCAAATTTGAATTGTTCTTAAACCCTAATATTTCAAATTCTTCAAAATGAACAAATTAGACCAAATATTTTAAATCAATTACTTTAATCATCATTCTTCCATCCAATCCAAGTCTCAACACAATGAAACAACTCAATATCAAATCTAGGTCATTTTAGAGTGAGTCAATAACTCTAGATTAGCAACATGGTTTCCAAAAACCTTAAAAGAATAGTTATAACTACGATAGTTACAAGCTTTCTTCATCATACATGCTCAACACTTTCAACAAAATTTCCATCATCAAAAACACAATAAATAATGAAAACAATAACTTAAGAACATCACAAGATGTTTCCTAGATCCTAAGGAACAATTTTCTTCTAATATTAAGTTTGAAAAACTTACAAAATCCAAGCTTTTCTTTGGTTTCTTCTTTTCTTCCTCACTTGCTTTCTTTGTTTTCTTTAATGGAGTTTCTTGTAAAGTGTATTAGGTTATCCAAATGAAAATGAAATGAAAACAATATATACTTGTGCACAAAAAACCCTATGGCCGAATTCACAAGCATATATAACAAAATTAATTTCAATTTCATTTAACATTTCATTTAGTCAACTTGGTTAAATATCTAAAAACAACTTTATTAGATATTTTAATTAAGTCAACAAAGGCAGCTAATATAAATTACTTCAAATATCCTATTGTAAGATATTTAAATTTTAATTAATTTAATCATTTAACAATTAATTAATCAATTAATTAATCAAATACAAATATATTAAATATATGTATAATATTTACATTAAATATAAAAAAACATATATTCATTTAGGATATAAGTCAAAAAACTCATTTTGACTATTAATTAATGTGTATTTAAATTAATCAAGTATTAAATGTAAATACACAATAATTAGGCAAATGACTATCTAGTCCATTTTTGCACGTATCTTGCGTTTAACCTTTAAACTACTTTATAAATAATCAATATTATTTATTAATGTTGCTCTAGTGCTCTACGAGTATGTTTCATTATTGAGACTCTCTAGATTCAGGTATATCCGTCACGAAATCAAATTTCGTGTCCATAATCTATCCACCCGTAGATTATGACGATCACGGATAATCTCGCTGAACCATGCAGGTCGAGGTCATGGCAAATGTATAATTCCTCCGTCACAGGTATCCAGATAAATCCCAGAGATACAGATGTAAACGTCAAATCTCTATGGGGATTATCCAGTCGACTATTCCATTAGCAATCTCTAAAAGAATGTTTAGAACTAGCTTCTAAACTTTACCACGGGCCCATGGTTTTATCTGATTGCTAATCGTGTGGACTACCTATGCTCTGGTACACAGAACTGACGGATTCTATCTTGATACTCATAGGACACCCTGAGGATCTATCTACACCCAACGAACAGGCGGAGGTCTGATCTTAATAGATCAGTGACGTGACTGCCATTTAAGTGTAGAAGATGTCCCATGTGCCCACAATGGCATCTCAAGTCTAAGAATCACAAGTGCTACTCAACCCGAGAAGATTCTTATTGACGCTGGTGTACCATCAATTAAGAATCTTCGGTGAGTCGTTCAGTGTTTATTCGCTATAAACACCTACACGTCTATACTAGTCTCCAAGACTAATGGTTCATTGGGAAACCATTGGAATCATATATTCATGTATACGACATGTACCGGTCTCAACGGGTTTACTATACTGACCAAGTAGTGTAAACCTTGACCAGGAACAATCTGAGAATGACAACGTCATGATACTACTCAATTTCAGTTGCGACGCTTTTGCAACAGTACCATGACTAATCATTCTAAGGTCATTACGTCTTTACCATTTAATAAGATAGATTATATTATAGAAACTGCATATATTATTCATAATAATAATGTTTTACAGAAATATTCATAAGAAGTACAACGGGAATTGGCGCTCTGACACCAACCCCAACATTAACATTAAAGGTCCATTAAGTTATAATTGGACTTCATGGAGATGGTTTTGGGCCCAAGTGGATCCAACCATTTAGCCTAAACCAAACTTTTCCCAACCAAGCCCATTAAGCGCAATTTCAACTTTACAAGCCCAATTCCAAATTTGGCCCAATTAATTAAATTACCAAAATTCCAAATTTCATAATTTAATTAACCTAAAGTGTATGCCATAATTAATTAACCAAATTAATATTTCCAAAACTTCAATTTACACAATTAATTATGCTTAACATCATCAACTTATGTCTAACACAATTGAATCAAAAAATCAATCATTTTCATGCTTCAATGTCACAGGATTTAGGGTTTTATGTCCAATTCCAAATTTAATCCAATTAAATCTCAAATTAACATTTCCCAAATGATTTCAACTCATCCAATGATCAAAATAAAAAATTACCATGACATTAGGGCACACACCATATTCGGCCAAGCCAAGTGATTAGGGAAAATTTGATCCAATCCAGTTTTCATCAAATTGATCATGCATAACACCATGTTATCATCATTCAAGCATATTTAAACAATCAATTTCACTCAAACATTCTCAAATCAAATTTTACCCAATTTTACCCTAATTTCAATTTCATGCTCAAAATGGCTCAAGATACCATTGTTTGGTTTCTACATTAGTCCCAAGATCAATTCAAGCAATGAAACATGTGTGAATACAACAAGAGAAGTATGGCGGAATCATACTTACATTGATCAGCTTTGCGATGCGACGAACACAAAATTTCTTCAAGCTCCTTGAACTCTCAGCTTTGGCCTCTTTGTGTTCCTTTTGATTTTCGGTCATGCCTCCATGGATGTCCAAGCTCCAAGCTTTGTGTTGTGATTCCAAGCTCATGAATAGGTTTCCCTATCAACTTGGATGACTCCTTTTTGTGCTAGCACTCTTGATTTTGCAACAAATGTTGAGTTTCAATCAAGTCCCAAGGATCATAAATCATGCATAAATGAGTTGAATACATATCAAAGGAGGTGCGGAATAACTCACATTGATCGGTAGAGATGCAACAAAGATGGACCAAATTCGCACTTCATGTTTCTGCCTCCCTCCAAGCTCGGCAATGGCAGTGAACTGCAGCTCCATTTTCGGCTTTGGGTGGTCCTCCATTGATGCTCCAAGCTCCAAGCTTCACAAGGTGATTCCTTGCTCACGAAATCACTTCCCTAACACCTTTGTATTCCTCCATGAGTGTGCTAGCACATAGATCTTGCAACAAGATCATTTCTTTCTCCTTTATTGATCGGTCAAACCAAAAAAAATTGCGGAGAAGAATCGGTCAAGACCGAGAGAGAAGATGAAGAAGTTTTGGCTCCAAAATGAGCAAAAAAATGTACAGAGGAGAGAGAGGAGGGAAAAGAAAAAGTAATAGGTTTTATTAATTTATTTTCCAAAAATAAATAAAACATATATACCAAAATCTTTTTCCAAAAGCAAAGCATTAAATGCTTGTCAATCAACACAAATCAACTCACATCAATCACTCAAATGTCACATCACTCAAAGTGACATGTGATTTGACGCTTGATGTGATTTGCGATTTGACGCTTGATTTGACTTGCGTGCCGCACTCGAATTCGAAATGCGAATGCTCTCGCAAACAATCCCGGGCTCGGGTTCGCTAATTCCAAATTAACGAATTTTCCGTTGCGTCGTAATTAAATGATTACGCCTAGCGAATTCACTATTCACGTCGCTAACGAATTAATTCTAAATTGATTCGTTCCCCCGAATTAAAATCTAATTTCAATTCCGCGTCGAAATCTAATTTCGTTATAATATATCGAATATATTAATTTATCGATTAATTCCAAATTAATCGTTCTCTCTCTTTAACGATATTTTATCCGAGATAAAATATCTCTGTAATTAATCCCAGATTAATTTTCTCTCTCATCGAATTAATCCCAGATTAATTAAAGTGCGAGTCATACGTCATCGGTGAATCTTCAGGAACCGACCCATGAGATCTCCGGATATGTTGGCAGTAAATACGGTCGTCAGACTATCCGAACACGTAAGTACCTCGTACTACGTTTATACCGATTTACAAGACAAGGTTGGCTTCTAGCAAAGCGTCATGCCTACCCAATTCTCCAGAAATATTCTTACAGGAATATATAGATCTGTATCAAGCGTAGTATACCGTAGTATTGTGCATATCGGCCCAGTATCGGATAGTCACGTGCTAGGGCTGGGGTTGGATAAGTGTCTGCCATGTCCGAAGCACATGTCGGATGTCTGGTAACTAGTCTCTATAATCGGATATGCATGACCTAGTCATAATATCCCGTTGGTTGCGCAACACTTAAGAGCACTAATACCGTATCCTGCGTGACATCATCTCCACTATGACTGAAGTGATACTTCCGTCTTGTCATCACACCCAATACACTACGACTCTCTGATAAACCCAGAAGTGGTGTACGCAGAACCGGTTAAAGCCATGTACCACCAAGACCAAAGTCTATCGATTATCGTAAGTATTAGCGATGTAAGTCTCAGGTTAAGACTATACACACCTACCTTGATTTCGGCCTCCCATAGACACGTAGTCATAATACCAATGGGATTCCGAAGGGTCTATCCAGAGCGAAGCTGTTTCCCGTACCATCGGTGAAACACGACCTCCTATCGCACTTGCATAAGTATCCAATACTTATATATATGAGAACTATGCCGTTGTGCCCTCACAACGCACACAAGTGCAATACTAGCTTATTCTACATTATCGATGTCCAGTCTCGATAATACTCCGGCTATGGATATTTAATGATTAATCCTTCGGGGACTGATACTGTCTCATATCATTCTCAGTCCAGGAACTAATCATAGGGACCTCTCTTCATTTATATATCTATGGTGATCTAATCACAAATGATGAGAGTGCAATTTCCTTGTCACATAGTTAATTTGCTACAACAACACAATGATCTGTGCAAATAGTGACGCTATGGGTCATTTTGTCCAACAACAAAATCTTGAGGAAAATTGAACCCTAGGCTCACGGTGTCTTGAGAGGAAAAAAGGCTTCATGGCCGATTGTGGGAGAGAGAGAGATAGAAGAAAGTGTGTGGGTTGAGAGTTGTGTATCTAATAATCGCAATTGATTTCTAAAATCAATTAAAACATATACCAAAATTTTGGTATATGCCTTTCAAAAAGGTCAACCAATTTTTGGAGCCAAAAGGCAATTAATGCCTTCCAACCACCACCATTACTATTCACATCAAAAGTGACTAGACATCACATCACTCAAAGTGACTAGACATCACATCAATCAAAGTGACTAATGATTTGACGCTAGATGTGACTTGTGGGCCGCACTTGAATTCGAAATGCGAGTGGGCCCGCAAACACTCCCGGGCTCGGGTTCGCTAATTCCGAATTAAAGAATTTTCCGTTGCGACGTAATTAAATCAAATTTAATTAAATAATTATGCCTAGCAAAATTACTATTCACGTCGCTAACAAATTAATTCTAAATTAACTCGTTCGCCGAATTAAAATCTAATTTTAATTCTGCATCGAAATCTAATTTCGTATAATATATCGAATATATTATTTTATCGATTAATTCCAAATTAATCATTCTCTCTATTTAAATAATATTTTATCCCAAATAAATTATCTCCGTAATTAATCCCAGATTAATTTTCTCTCTCTAATAATCAATCTAGATTAATAAAGTGCGAGTCATACATCATCGGTGAATCTTCGGGAAGCGACCTATCCCAGGATATGTTGGCAGTAAATCCGGTCGTCGGACTATCCGAACACATACGTACCTAGTACTACATTTTTACCGACTTACAAGACATGGTTGGCTTCTAGCAAAGCACCGTGCCTACCCAATTCTCCAGATATATTCTTAAAGGAATATGTGATCTATATGAGGCGTAGTATACGCAGTATTCTATATTTCGATCCAGTATCGGATGTCACGTGCAAGGCCTGAGGCTGGAATTGTGTCTGCCCCGTACGAAGCACATATCGAATCTCTGGTAACTAGTCTCTATAATCGGATAATCATGACCGAGTCATATTATCCCGATGACTGCAGTACATAAGAGCACCAGTTCCATATCTAACGTGATAATCATCTTCACTATGACTGGAGTGATACTTCCGTCTTGACATCACACCCAATACACTATGATTCTCAATATACCCAGAATAGGCGTACACAGAACCCGGTTAAAGCCCTGGACGACCAAAACCAAAGTATTTTGATTGTCGCAAGTATTAGCGGTGCAAGTCTCAGGTTAAGACCAAATACACCTACCCTGATTTGGACTTCCATAGACACGTAGTCGTACTACCAATGGAATTCTGATGGGTCTATCTATAGCGAAGCTGTTCCATACCATCGGTAAACACAACCTCCTATTACACTTGCATGAGTATCCTATACCCAAATATATGAGAACTATGCCGTTATGCTCCAACAACGCGCACAAGTGTAATACTAGTCTTTTACGCATTATCGATGTCCAATCTCGATAATACTCTGACTAGGGATATTTAATGATTAAACCTTCGTGGATTAATACTGTCTCATATCATCTCAATCCGCAACTAATCACATGGACTTTTATCATTTATACATCTTGGTAATCTAATTACAACTAATAAAAGGGCAATCTCCTTTGTCACATAGTTAATTTGTACAACAACACCATGATCTGTACAAATAGTGATGTTATAGGTCATAATTGTCCAACATATGCTTCCCTCTTTTATGGCTTTTTGGTTCTTTGGAGCTCGCCACTACACCACTATTATTGCAATAAAGTGTTAGTGGTTTATCTATATATGGAACAACTTCCAGATCTCCCAAGATTTTCCGGAGCTGGATTGCTTCCTTAGCGGCTTTGCAAGCTGCTACATACTTAGCCTCCATGGTGGAGTCAGCAATACAAGATTGCTTTATGCTCCTCCACACTATAGCTCCACCTACGTATGAAAATTAGAGTATGTATATCCCTTGAGGATCATATCCTCACCAAAATACAAAAGTATATAATTTCTCATTCTTTTAAGATATTTGAAAATATGTTTCATAGCTACCTAATGATCTAATATTAGGTTAGACTGAAACCTACTAACTACTCCCACTACAAAACAGATGTCCGATCTCATGCATAACATAGCATATGTGAGACTACCAACCTTTGAGGCATACGTGATATGTCTCATTTCCTCAACTCCTTGAGGTGTCTTGAGAGACTGTTCATTTGACAAATAAATTCCATGTCATAAAGACAAATGTCATTTCTTGGAATTATGCATCCCAAATCTCATAAGGATCTTATCGATATAGGATGCATGAGACATAGCTAATAGTTATCTTTTGCGATCCCGAAGAATCTGGATCCCAAGTACATAACTGGCCTCTCCTAAATCTTTTATTTGCAATTGGTTAGCTAGCCAAGATTTCACGTTCGATAATATTTTCACATCATTCCCAATAAATAAAATATCATCGACATAAAAAATGAGAAAAACCACCTTATAGTCAATGACGCGTTTGTATGCACAAGGCTCGTCGAAATTCTGCTTAAAATCATAAGACTTGATCGTTGTATCAAATCTTATATTCCAAGATCGAGATGTCTCCTTGAGTTCATAAATGTAGACCTAGCCACCAGTTCAGTTCAGTTCAACTCTGAACCAGAACTGAACCGTTCGGTTCTGAACTAGATTTGAACCGTCCGGTTCCCGGTTCTCGGTTCCATATTCATGTTAAATCGAGAATCAGAATCGAAACAGACGATTTCGGTTCGATTATTTTTTTTAATTATTTTAAAATTTTAATATTAATTTTTTTTTAATGAGATTTCAAATTTATTTGAGATTATTAATTCGATTTTATATTACATGAAATTAAAAAATTAAATTAAAAAGCATGAACTTAAATTTTTAAAAACTTAAGTAGCCTACGTATCCTTTATAGGTGAGAGGAATCAAATCTCACGTAATTCCATTACATTTTTAGATACTTCCTCGTTATAATTATTTACTCATCATCATTATATGTGCTTGTTGTTGATTGCAAGTTATATCTACTGACATAATCATTAAATAAATATATTTAATCAATTTTTCTTCCATCTATTATTTTTCTAAAATTAATTTCATCATCTATTCCTAAAAAAAAATATTAAGTTTGTAAGCCACTATTGAAACCTTCTAATTAAATCTATGATAAAAAATAGTGGCAATAAGATAAAGTAATGAAATGTCTTTAAAATAAATTAACCATTTTCTCTTCAAACAATAATACATTCAATTAAAATAATATCATTAATAGTTGACCAAATATAATTAAGTGCAATATGTTATATATGTTGGGAAAAAAAATTACATAATACATATTTGTATTAAAAAGCTTGTGATAAAATAAAATAAGTTGAATTCTAACGAGTTGGAACATCTCGTGAAAATTTTACCGATTTAACAACATTTAATTTATAAAACTAAGCTCATTCTCTCCTGACATTAGAATATGACCAAATCAAATTTAATGTCATCTTAATAGGATTAATGTGATGTTCTAAGAAAGTCAGACCATCTTGAACACATAAATTAAGGACATGACATGTGCAACGAAATGAAAAAATAGACCCCTCAAATTTGGTTGGCATATTTCTTTTAAATCTGTAATTGATGCAGTATTTGCAGATGCATTGTCAAAACCAAATGTTAAAATTTTACCTAATAAATCATATTCTTCAAAAATTACTTTAATCATTCTATAAATATTTTGTGCAGTATGATCCTCATCAAAAACTCTAAATGCAATAAGTCATTTTCGCATGTTCCATGATGCATCAATCCAATGACACATCACACCCATGTATGAGTGTGTTTGCCAGTGGTCACAACAAATATCGGAACAAATAAAAAGAAGACCTTTAATATCTTAAAATATTTCTTTTTAAATAATTTTTCCATCTTTGTATAATTTAAAAATTTATCGTTTTATTGTATTTCTAGGCATTTTACAGGCAACATGATTTAAAGTATTTCGAACATAATTAGTAAAACTAATTATTTCACCAAAACTTAAAGAAAGATGTGTCATACAAGTAAATTTAGCAAATTCTTCACTATTTTTAGCATCAGAATATTTAAATAAATCTAAAGAACTCGTACCTCTACTAGATAAAGCGTACCTGTCCATTTTAGTTTGTATCGTATCAAGTCCAATTGCAGTGGTATTATGTCTATCCAAGTGCTTGTTCATATTGCCACAGCGACCGATAAATTTATAAAATACACCATAATAGTTATATGTTGCTCTTGGACCTTCATTTTCAGTCTTGACTAAATGAAAATGAATTTTGAAAATATCGAAATATCGAGACTTAACTTCTCTTCTCCGTGTATCGATATTTTGACCGCTCTCTTAGGTTGGCACATTGGACATGATGTTCTTATATGAACTTATCATTTTTTTGTTAATATTGAAGAATTATAAAATTAAATCAATGAGAGAAATTAAGGATGAGCGATTTGAAAATGATGGAGTTCAAGAGATTAAGAATTAGTGCATTGAAAAAATTAAAAATGATCCATAATTATATATTTTTATATTATTTTTTATGATACCTAAATTGTCCCAAAAATTAGCCATTTTATTAATGTTATTAAGGGTAATTTAGTAATTTTATTTTAGAAAAAAATAAAAAATATATTAAAAGTAGAAGGGAGTCGCTGCTCTCTACTACATGGTCCAACTGTTCCAACCATAGTCGTACAGTTCCGATTGGAATCATGGAACCGGTTGGAACCGAAAAGGTACAACAGTTTCAATTCGAACCGTTGAAACCATCTAGTTTTATTCAATTTGGCTAGAGTAGAACTCTAACCGAACCGAACAAATCCGATTCTGGTTCTGATTTTGTAACCGAAATCGGTTGGAATCGAAATGGTTGGTTCCTATCGATTCAGTTCCAGGGTCTATATAAATGGACCTTTGCAGCTTGAAAACCTTTTGCTCTTGACCTTGGGCTATAAACCCCTCTGGTTGTACCATATAGATACACTCATCAAGATGACATTCAAGAATGCAGTCTTGACGTCCATTTGCCAAACCTCATAGTCATAATATGCAGCAATGGAGAGAATATTGAGGATGGATTTAAGAAGGGCTACTGGCGAGAAAGTCTCCTCATAGTCGACTCTCTCTTTCTGGTTATAACCCTTAGCAACTGACCTAGCCTTAAAGGTCTGTACCTTCCCGTATACACATATTATCCTCTTGTATATCCACTTGCAACCTATGGGTTTTACCCCATCAGGTTGGTTTACAAGCTTTCAGACTGAGTTGGATTACATCGACCTCATCTCCAAGTTCATGGCTTTGAGACATTCATATTTATCAAAATCATCCACGACACTACGATAGGTCAATAAATCATCTACATCATCACTGAATGCTACAACTTGTGCCTTTACTGTTGGGTTCTCTAAGAACAACCTAGGATCAATTAAGCATAAAATAATGTGAATACGCAAAGTAAAGTAGCGGAAAATACTTACAATGCTTGGCTAAGGATGTGTAGACAACAAAACTTTTGCCTCCATTGAAGTTGCTCCAAGCTTCTCCATTGATGTATGTTGAGCTTCCAAGCATGTTCTTGAATTCCAAACTCAAGGGTTAGTGTCCCTAACACCTTTGTATGACTCATTGGATGTGCTAGCACCTTGAAAATTTTGCAACAAAATTTTCTTCTTCTCCTTGGTGTATTCGGCCATGCCAAAATTTGAGAGAAAAAATGGAGTTTGGGCGTGAGATAGGAGAGAAGAGAGAGTGAGTGAAAGTGTTGTATTTGTTTTCCAAAACAAAATTAAAATGATATACCAAATCCAAGATTTTGGTAAAAGTCATTCAACCTTTCAACTTGTGTGTTTTACAAGTTATCAACCACCCACCAAATTCCATCACCAAAAAGGCAATTAAAGTGACAAGTGATGTGACTTGAGTGGGCCACACTTGAATAAAAAATCCGAGTGGGCCCGTAAACACATCCCGGGCTCAGGTTCATTAATTTCGAATAACGAATTTTCCGTTGCGACGTAATTAAATCAAATTTAATTAAATAATTATGTCTAGCAAATTTACTATTCACATCGCTCGTGAATTAATTCTAAATTAATTCGTTCGCCCGAATTAAAATCCAATTTTAATTTCGTTATGAAATCTAATTTCATTTAATATATCGAATATATTATTTTATCGATTAATTCCAAATTAATCGTTCTCTCTCTTTTAGTTGAATTTTATCCTAGATAAAATCTCTCCGCAATTAATCCTAGATTAATTTTCTCTCTCTTCTAATTAATCCCAGATTAATTATGTTCAAGTCATACGTCATCAGTGAATCTTCGGGAAATGACCCATGAGATCTCTGGATATGTTGGCAGTAAATCCGGTTATCGGACTATCCAAATACGTGCGTACCTGATACCACATTCTTACCGATTTACAAGACATGGTTCGCTTCTAGCAAAGCACCGTGCCTACCCAATTCTCCAAAAATATTCTTTTAAGGAATATATAATCTACGTCAGTCGTAGTATAAGTAGTATTGCGTATAACGATCCAGTATCGAATGTCACATGCTAGACCTGGGGCTGGAATTGTGTCTGCCTCATACGAAGCATATATCGGATCTCTGGTAACTAGTCTCTATAATCGGATAAACATTACCTAGTCATATTATCCTGATGACTGCAGTACTTAAGAGTACTAGTTCCGTATCCTACGAGATCATCATCTCCATATGACTGAAGTGATACTTCCATCTTGACATCACACCCAATACACTACGATTCTCAATATGCCCAGAAGAGGCGTACACAGAACCTGTTAAAGCCCCGGACAACCAAAACCAAAGTATACTTATTGTCGCAAGTATCAGCGAAGCAAGTCTCAGGTTAAAACCAAATACACCTACCCTGATTCGGATTCCCATAGACACATAGTCATACTACCAATGAAATTCCGAGCGGTCTATCCAGAGCAAAGCTATTTCCGTACCATCGGTAAACAGAACCTCCTATCACACTTGCATAAGTATCCAATACTTAAATATATGAGAACTATGTCGTTATGCTCCCACAACACGCACAAGTGCGATACTAGTCTATTCTGCATTATCGATGTCTAGTCCGATAATACTACGACTAGGGATATTTAATGATTAAACCTTAGTGGATTAATATTGTCTCATATCTTATTAATCCGGTACTAATCATATGGACTTTTATCATTTATGTATCTTGGTAATCCAATTTCAAATGATAAAAGAGCAATTTCCTTTGTCACATAGTTAATTTATACAACAACACCATGTTCTGTACAAATAGTGATGCTATGGGTCATAATTGTCCAACAATCTCCCACTTGGCCTATAGCCAATCACTCAAGTGTCATACACCTGAAATATGTACGGGTCGCTCAAACTTCTGCTGAGAAACAACTTTCATCAGCGGATTTGTATGGTTATCATCTGATGCGATTTATTCGATCATCACATCGCCACGATGTATGATCTGATGAATCAGATGAAATAGTTGAAGTATATACTTGGATCGTTGATGAGACCATTAATTCTTTTACCTGTGCTGTAGCCTAGCTCAGCTGCTAACAAAACTGCTCCTAATCTAATTAGGAATTTTACAGATCCAAAATTGCTTCTTTTTGTGCCGCAGCTGCAACAATATTCCGCTTTTGTTGTTTATTTGGCAACAATATCTTGCTTGGAAGATTTCCAGCTCACTGTTCCGTTATTCAAACTATATAGTACCCTTATTACGACTTATAATCGTTTTTGTCGGTTTGGAAACTTGCAGCGGTGAACACAGTCACTTCAAGTTCTCATTCTCCATAGGTTAAGAAAGCATCCTTAGTTCATCTAAGATACTTAAGGATGTTCTTAACATCAATCCAGTGGCCATCACTTAGATTGGCCTGATTGTGACTCCATATGCTTAAAGCATATGACACACCAGGTCGCGTACATCTTTTCAATGTACGAGTTTTCGGAGAGTGCCAACAACTTTTAGATCTATCCCAGTAGATCCTTATTCCTAGAATAAAGGTTGCATCTCCCATGTATTCCAAGGACAATTTTCATGAAAGCCAAGCTTTCACCGATTGTATTATGGGAATGTCATTTCCAAGAAATGATATATCATCATTATATAGGACATTCATTGTCAGTGAGCTCCCACTAACCTTCTTATATACACAAGAATCATTTTAAATTTGAATTAAATCATATACCATTATGATTACATCAAAACGCTGGTTCCAAACGTAATGCTTGCTTCAATCCATAAATGGATCGACTTAACTTGCAAACCTTGTTTGCATGTTTTGGCACGATAAAACCGTCAGGATGTTGTAAACATCCTCCAAAAGGTTTCCGTTAAGGAAAACTGTTTTGACGTTCAGCTGCCATATTTCATAAATGAAATACGCAACATTAGCAAACATTATCCAAATAGATTTACCCATGGCAACGGGTAAAAGTTTTCGTCGTAATCGACACTATGTTGATGACGATACATTTTCTGTACAAGCCTAGCGGTGTACATTTGTATGTTTCCATCCATGTATGTCTTCCTTGAAGACACATATAGTACCAATAGGTACAATGCCTTCTGGTACAACAACCAGTGTCCAAACTTGGTTGGTATACATGGAATCCATTTCGGACATCATGGCACTTTGCCATAATAGGGAGTCGATACCTTGTATCACTTCCTCATACGTATTCGGTTCGTGTTCCTTAATAAGATTGACATCTTCATGAGGTGAGATCAGAAACCCATACCTCCAAGGTTCTTTTCTGACTCTCTCCGACTTACGCGGTTCTTGTGTATTCGAAGTTTGTGGTACAATTTCATCCCTGATGAACTGTTTGTGTTCCATTAAAGAATCGGTGCTTGGAATAATATTATTCCAATTTTCATCGAGTGTTACTTTCCTCCCACTTACCACTGCACATAGGTATTCCTCTTAGGAAAACCGCATGGAGAGCGACAATTATATTGTTCTCTTGTGAGTTGTATAAGTACTATACATTGGTTTCCATAGGATAACCTACAAATATGCACTTATCCGATTTTGGGTTCTAGTTTGGTATCATCCAAATATATGCCCAGCATTCCCAAATCTTCAGGAATGAGAAACCTAGTTTCTTTCCTGTTCATATCTAATATGAAGTCTGTCTAACAGATTATCATGGAACTTTATTCAAAATAAGTATTGCACTGTTTAATGCGTATCCTCATAAGGAAATTGGTAGCTCAAAGCAACTCATCATTTAACCTTACTATGTCCAACAATGTTCGGTTTCTTTATTCGGACACACCATCAAATTTAGGTGTTCTGGGAGAAGTCCACTATGAAAGAATACCATACTCTTTTAAATAGTCGAGAAACTTATTGCTTAAGTATTTTCCATCACGGTCCGATCGTAATGTTTTCATACTTTTGCCGGTCTGTTTTTATACTTCTTGTCCAAACTCTTTGAATTTATCAAAAGTTTCCGATTTATGTTTCACAAGAAACACATAACCATAACGCGATGCCACATCCGTAAAGGTTACGAAGTATTCATATCCACCTCTAGCCTAGCTAGATATGGGCCCACTTACGTCACTATGAAGGAGGGCTAACACCTCTAGCCTAGCTAGATATGGCCCAACCAAGCCCATTAAGCCCAAATACAATATTTTTAGCCCAATTCCAAATTAAGCCTAATTAATTTAATCACAATATTCCAAATATCACAATTATTTAATTAAAGTGTATTAGCCATAATTAATTAGTTAAATTAATATTTCCAAAACACCAATTACACTAATTAATCATGCTTTAATTAATCAACTTATGTCCAACACAAATGAAGCAAAATCAATCCCAACATGCTTCAAATAGCTCACGGGAATGATGGATTTTTTTTCATCAATTTGATTTCAATCCAATTAAATCACAAATCAATTTATCAATGTATTTTAAACTCATCCAATGGTCTAAAAAATCAAAATCACCATGAGCTAAGGGTTCCAAGTCTATTCGGCCAAGCCTATATGAGAACTATGTCGTTATGCTCCCATAACACGGACAAGTGCAATACTAGTTTATTCCGCATTATCGATGTCCAATCTCGATAATACTACCACTAGGGATTTTTTAATGATTAAACCTTAATTGATTAATATTGTCTCATATCATATTAATCAGAAACTAATCATATGGACTCTTATCATTTATATATCCCGGTAATCCAATTACAAATGATTAAAGAGCAATTTCCTTTGTCACATAGTTAATTTGTACAACAACACTATGTTCTGTACAAATAGTGATGTTATGGGTCATAATTGTCCAACAATCTTCCACTTGGCCTATAGCCAATCACTCAAGTGTCCTACACTTGAACTATGTACGGTTCGCTCAAACTTGTGCTGAGAAACTGCTTTCGTTAGCGTATTTGCAATGTTATCATCTGATACGATTTATTCGATCATCACATCGCCACGATGTATTATCCGAACGAATCAGATGAACGGTTGCAGTATATACTTTGATCGTTGATGACACCATTAATTCTTTAGCCTGTGATGTAGCCTAGCTCAGCTGCTAACAGAACAACTCCTAATCTAATTAGGATTATTTAGACCCAAAGTGCTTCTATTGTTGCCTCAGCTGCATCAATATTCTACTGTGTTGTTGTTTATTCGGCAACAGTATCTTTCTTAGAAGATTTCCATCTCACTGTTCCGTTATTCAAACTATATAATACCTTTATTGCGACTTACAGTCGTCTTTGTCGGTTTGGAAACTTGCAGCAGTGAACCCAGTCACTTCAAGTTCTCCTCCTCTATAGTTTAAGAAAGCATCCTTAGATCATCTAAGATACGTAAAGATGTTCTTAAGATCAATCCAGTGACTATCACTTGGATTGGCCTTATTATGACTCCATATGCTCATAGCATATGAGACACTAGGTCACGTACATGTATTTCAATGTACGATTCCTCGAAGAGTTCCAACAACCTTTAGATCTATCCCAGTAGATCTTATTCCTAGAATAAATGTTGTCTCTCCCAAGTATTCTACGGAGAATTTTCATGAAAGCTAAGCTTTCACCGATTGTATTATGGGAATGTCATTTCCAAGAAATGATATATCATCAATATTTACGACAATCAATGTAAGTGCGCTCCCACTAACATCTTTATATAAACAAGAATCATTTTCGTTTTGAATTAAATCATATACCATTATGATTACATCAAAACGCTAGTTCCAAGAACGCAATGCTTGCTTTAATCCATAAATGGATCAAATAACTTGCAAACCTTGTTTGCTCGTTTTGGTACAACAAAACTGTCATGATGTTGCAAACATCCTCCAAAAGGTTTCCGTTTAAGGAAAGCAATTTTGACATTCAGCTGCCATATTTCATAAATGAAAGATGCAGCATAAGCAAGCATTATCGAAATGGATTTAATCATGGCAACGATTAAAAGGTTTCGTCGTAATCGACACAATGTTGATAGCGAATCGCTAGAAGCCTAGCTTTGTACGTGGGTATGTTGCCATCCATGTTTGTCTTTTCATTTAGTACTAACAGGCACAATGCCTTCAAGTACATCAACCAGTGTTCAAACATGGTTGTATACATGGAATCCATTTCAGACTTCATGGCACTTTGCCATAATAGGAAGTCGATACCTTGTATCACTTCCTCATACGTAGTCAGTTCGTCTTCCTCAATAAGATTGACATCTTCATGAGGTAATATCAGAAACCCATACCTCCCAGGTTGTTTTCTAACTCTCTTCGGCTTATGCAGTTCTTTGTGTATTCGAAGATTGTGGTACAGTTTCATCCCTGATGAACTGTTTGTGTTCCGTTAAGGAATCGGTGCCTGAAACAGTATTACTCTGATTTTCATAGAGTCTTACTTTCTCCCACTTACCACTTTATATAGGTATTCCTATTAGGAAAACTGAATGGCGATCAATAATTACATTGTTCTCTTGTGACTTGTATAAGTACTATACTTTGGTTACCCTAGAATAACCCACAAATATGCACTTATCCGATTTGGGTTCTAGTTTGGTATCATCCAAACATATGCCTAGCATTCCCAAATCTTCAGGAATGAGAAAAATAAGTTTCTTTCCTGTTCATATCTAATATGAAGTATGTCTAACAGATTTTCATGAAACCTTATTCAAAATAAGTGTTGCAAAATTTAATGTGTATCCCTAGAAGGAAAATGGTAGCTCAGAGCGACTTTTAATTAACCTTATCATGTCCAACAAAATTCAGTTTCTCTGTTCGGACACACCGCTCAATTGAGGAGTTCCGAGAGGAGTAATTTATGAAAGAATACTTTACTCTTTCAGGTAGTCGAGAAACTTATTGCTCAAGTATTTTCTACCATGGTCTAACCGTGACAGTTTTAATACTTTAGCCGATCTGTCTGTCTACTTCGTGTCGAAACTCTTTGAATTTATCAAAAGTTTCCAATTCGTGTTTCATTAGAAACACATAACCATAACGCGATGCCACATCCGTAAAGGTTACGAAGTGTTCATATCCACCTCTAGCCTAGCTAGATATGGGCCCACTTACGTCACTATGAACGAGGGCTAACATATCGGTGGCACTTGTATTTTTACCAAGTAAAAGGTGTTTTAGGCACTTTGCCTAATAAACTAGATTCGTAGACATTATTTGAATTAGTATCAAATCTGTCCTAGTATCCACTCTTCGAAAGTGTGGATATACGAGTCTTGTTTAATGTGTCCCAGACAACAATGCCACAAATAAGTCTCATCTGATCAATTCAGTTTGAGCTATTTGTTTGTCATGTTATACGTTTGAGATTCATATATATTCAAAATATAAATACTGTTATTCACATCTAATATGTGTTTATCTCAATATCATATTTATAAAATAAAACACTTTAGTGTTCTAGAATATAAAGGTATACCCGCAACGAGTTATACTCTGATATAGAGATAATGTTTCTAGTTAAACTAGGTACATTTTAATAGTTTCCTAATTTAATTACATACCCAAAAGGTAGTTCCTAAACTTAGGTTTCTACGGTTAAAACAGTGACTTTCGTCCCGTTTCTGATTTGCAGATCAATCTCATCTGAAGTCAGTCTCCTGCTAATCAGCTGATTCTGCACATCAGTACATATTTATGTACCACATCTAGTATCAAAATCCAATTTTGAAACTAATAGTGAACATGTTTATGACAAACATACTTGAAGTCGAAGCCTTGCCCGTCTTCACTTCCTTCATGTCTGCCTTGTCCATACGGCAGTCACGAATACAGTGACCCCATTTGCCACAGTTTAGGCAGACATCTTGGGATATGTCATTTGTCTTCCAAGAAGACTGTGATGATTTTGCCTTTGCCCCTTTTAGAAGCTCTGGCTCTGCCTCCTAGAGCATAGCCATCAACTCTCCAAGAGTGTACTCATGGTTAATAATGAACCTGCCCCACCTTTCGGGTAGAGACTATAAGATCAAATCTTTGGTAGCCTCGACCAAGTAGGTAATGCCCAACTAACCTAGCTGATCGATGTCAGCAATCATCTGTGACACTAGTGCTCGACAGATGTACCCTCTTACATACACGAGCGAAAGAGATTCTTTTGCAATTTGTACTTCTAAGATTTAAGAATAAATCTATGAAGATCTTTAATTTCATCATCATGGTATAAGGATCTAATCCTTAATTTTGACAACGAAATTAAAGTGTCATTGCTTCTAGCATAAAGGATTGAGCACTAAAGTTATCATTACAAGAATCTTCCAAAGATCATGTTCTACTATTTGCTCAACTCCGGGCTTAGGCCCAAAAGGTTGCTCTATCAAATAGAATAACTTCTCAGTTCCCAGGACTATCCTGAGGTTTTATTCCCAATTTGAAAATTAAAGTCGCTAAAAACATTTTCACCTAGGATTATGTTTTAAATGTTAATCTTTCAGTTATCTTGATTGCTATAGTCCAACTATCCAATGAACGATTTCAGGTACTATTTATTATAATGATTACTATATTCTAACTATATAATCAACTATAATTCGATTGGTTAAAGTTCAAATATATTGATTACTATAATCCAATTATATAATCAACTATAAACTGAAGTAGTTTAAATACAGTCCAATTGTTTAATTAAAACAACGATTAAATATTAGTCGAACTAATATATATTTATTAATTAATGACGAAAAATTGAAATGAGCGCGTATTGGCAAGTATCTAAATGAAATTGCAAATTTAATACTTGCCTCCCACTATTTTTCAGCGAACCTCTAACCCTCTGTTGATTACTCGGGAAACCTTGTTTACTAGTGGGCTAGGATCCCGTTAAATAACACACAACCTTGACTTTGGCCAACAAGCTGTATGATATTTAACTAGGTAGATCTCTAAGATCAATTGGATCTCATCCAATTCATAGATCCAGTAAGTGGACATCCAAGTCCGAAACATATATATAATATATGCCAATATATCTGATATATTCCCTAACCTTTTTCCTCTGAATCAACTAAACCTTGGCTTTGGCACAACAAACTTAATGATTCCAGTTAAGCAGGACCCATTGGCCTTGGAAAGCTTCGTAATCGATGTCGATGTACAAGAAGTGATCTTGACTTTGGCCAACAAATCACAACTTGGACAAGACATGCGATATGGAACAAAACCTTCATGATTCAAACACATCCGCGATGGACAAAGGTCTTGACTTTGGCCAACAAACCAGTGCCAATCTGGATCTTGAGAATGAATCATTCAATGGAAGGAAAAATGCTTAATATTTGTTAGGGTTTTTCGCTTAATTGGCAACCAATTAATTATCTTTGATTAGGTCTCTCATACACCCTTAAGCATGCATTCTAAAAGCATAATAAGGCTCGATAAATAAATTAATTATGATATGCGGATGAATATTTAAAACAACTTGTTCCTAGAATAAATCTCTCCTTTAATCTCTCCCGCTAGCACAAAACTTACTTCTACCCAATTACATAACACTTCTAAAGAAACCTCATTATATTGAGGGGAATAAGTGAGGAGAAATACAATGAGTCAAGAGGTAATAGGCTGGACATGCAGGTCCAATTTAATAAATTCTAAATTTATTACAACAATTTCCAAAATTGCCCTCACCCATCTAATATCCATCTGATATACATTATTCATACATCACATCCATGTATTCACACATAACATGTTATCAATCAATCTAATCCAATTAATTAATCTGAAATTAATGACCATCCAATGTTCAAACAACGATTTGATTTGCGCGAGTCCAACTCGTTTTAAGAATAAGTACTCAAAATACGAATTCTTGAATTATATCAAACTACAATATTAAATCCAATTTAATTTGCATTCAATACGAATTCTTTATTTAATTCCAAATTAAACAATTACACTTTATTAATGAGCCTTTGCGACTTAGATTATAAATATAATCTTTACGGGTCTCAAAGCCTAATTAACATCCAATGTCAATTTAATTTAAAGTCCAATGGGCTTTCAATTAATTTATAAGGCATGGACTTTGGCAACCAAAGCCCAATAAGGAATCACCATTTGCCAAAAATCAATTTAGGCCCATTAGGTCCAATTAAAATTTTAAAGGCCCATTTAATCATATTTGGACTTTATGGAAATGGTTTTATGCCAAATTGGATCCAACCAATTAACCTAAACCAAACTTGGCCCAACCAAGCCATTAAGCCCAAATACAATATTTTAAGCCCAATTCCAAATTTAGCCCAACTAATTAAATTCTAAAATTCCAAATTTCACAATTTAATTAACTAAAGTGCTTTAGCCATAATTAATTAGTCAAATTAACATTTCCAAAACATCAATTTACATAATTAATCATGCTAATCATCATCAACACATGTCCAACATTATTGAATGAAAAATCATCTCATTTCATGCTTTTGATGTTCACGGCATTTTGGGGTTTTTAAAATCGATTTCGATTTCAATCCAATTAAATCCTAAATCAATTTATCCCAAGTCTTTAAACTCATCCAATGATCAAAAGAACACAAAATACCATGACATTAGGGCATCTCATACTTTCGGCCAAGCCAAAATTTTGGGGAAAAATTAATCCAATTCAATTTTCATCAAATTGATCATTCATAACTCTAAGTTATCATCATTCAAGCAGACTCAATCAATCAATTTTATCAAATCATGCTCAAATCAATTTACCCAAATTTTACCCTAATTCAATTTCATGCTTAATCAATGCTCTGATACCATTGTTGGGTTTTCTAGGACAAACCAAGATCATATTAAGCTTTGAAAAATGCGAATACAATAAAGTAAAGTTGCGGAATTACTCACTTTGATCGGCTTTTGGATGCGATGAACACAAAAAATTTATGCTCCTTGAAGCTCTCGGCCATGCCTCCTTTTTGTGCTCCATGTTTGATCTCCAAGCTCCAAGCTTTGTGTGTGGATTCCATGCTCATGAATGGGTTTCCCTATCACCTTTGTGAGACTTCTTTGAGTGATAGCTCTTGAGATTTTGCAACAAAATCATGGAGAAATGAGCCCTAGGCTCACGGCAACAACAAGAGAAAAAATGGGGAGAGTTTCGGTCATGAAGAAAGAAAAGAGAGAGAGTGAATGTTGTGTGTTGATTTTCAAAAAATCAAGTAATGATATACCAAAATTAATAAAATGGTATAAGTCATTCAATCTCACCAACTTGGAGTGTAACATAAGCCACCATCATTCCATCACCTAATACCATCACCATAAAGGTAAAAGGTTGACAAGTGATGTGACATGATGTGACTTGTGGGCCCCACTTGAATTCAAAATCTGAGTGGGCCCGCAAACACTCCCGGGCTCGGGTTCGCTAATTCCGAATTAACGAATTTTCCGTTGCGACGTAATTAAATCAAATTTAATTAAATAATTATGCATAGCAAAATTACTATTCACGTCGCTAACGAATTAATTCTAAATTAACTCGTTCGCCCGAATTAAAATCCAATTTTAATTCCGCGTCAAAATCTAATTTCGTATATTATATCGAATATATTATTTTATCGATTAATTCCAAATTAATCGTTCTCTTTCTTTAAATAATATGTTATCCCAGATAAAATATCTCCGTAATTAATCCTATATTAATTTCTCTCTCTTATAATTAATCCTAGATTAATTATATCTGAGTCATACGTCATCGGTGAATCTTCGGGAAGTGACCCATGAGATCCATGGATATGTTGGCAATAAATCCTGTCGTCAGACTATCCGAACACATACGTACCTAGTACTATATTTTTTACCGATTTACAAAACATGGTTGTCTTCTAGCAAAGCACCGTGCCTACCCAATTCTCCATAAATATTCTTAAAGGAATATGTAATCTATATCAGGAGTAGTATACGTAGTATATCGTATTGCGATCCAGTATCGGATGTCACGTGCTAGGCCTGGGGCTGGAATTGTGTCTACCCCGTACGAAGCACATATCAGATCTATGGTAACTAGTCTCTATAATCGAATAAACATGACCTAGTCATATTATCCCGATAACTGCAGCATATAAGAGCACCAGTTTCGTATCCTACGTGACCATCATCTCCATATGATTGAAGTGATACTTCCATCTTGACATCACACCCAATACACTACGATTCTCAATATACCCAGAAGAGGCGTTCACAGAACCTATTAAAGCCCTGGACGACCAAAACCAAAGTATATTGATTGTCGTAAGTATTAACGGTGCAAGTCTAAGGTTAGGACCAAATACACCTACCCTGATTCGGACTTCCATAGACACATAATCATACTACCAATGGAATTCCGAGGGGTCTATCCAAAGCGAAGAAATTTCCGTACAATCGGTAAACACAACCTCCTTTTACACTTGCATGAGTATCCAATATCCAAATATATGTGAACTATGTCGTTATGCTCCCATAACACGCACAAGTGTAATACTAGTCTATTCCGCATTATCGATGTCCAATCTCGATAATACTACGACTATGGATTTTTTAATGATTAAACCTTAGTGGATTAATATTGTCTCATATCTTATTAATCTGGAACTAATCATTTGGACTCTTATCGTTTATATATCCCAGTAATCCAATTTTAAATGATAAAATAGCAATTTCCTTTGTCTCATAGTTAATTTGTACAACAACACCATGTTCTGTACAAATAGTGATGCTATGGGTCATAATTGTCCAACAGTATGTTGAGCTTGCAAGCATGTTCTTGAATTCCAAACTCAAGGGTTAGTGTCCCTAACACCTTTGTATGACTCATTAGATGTTCTAGCACCTTGAAAATTTTGCAACAAAATTTTCTTCTTCTCCTTGGTGTATTCGGCCAAGCCAAAATTTTAGAGAAAAAATGTTGTATTTGTTTTCCAAAACAAAATTAAAATGATATTCTAAATCCAAGATTTTGGTAAAACTCATTCAACCTTTCAACTTGTGTCTTTTACAAGTTATCAACCACCCACCAAATTCCATCACCAAAATGGCAATTAAAGTGACAAGTGATGTGACTTGTGTGGGCCCACTCGAATTCAAAATCCTAGTGGGCCCGCAAACACCTCCCGGGCTCGGGTTCATTAATTCCGAATTGATGAATTTTCCGTTGCGAGGTAATTAAATCAAATTTAATTAAATAATTATGCCTAGTAAAATTACTATTCACATCGCTCGTGAATTAATTCTTAATTAATTCGTTCGCCCTAATTGAAATCCAATTTTAATTCCGTTATGAAATCTAATTTCATTTAATATATCAAATATATCTTTTATCGATTAATTCCAAATTAATCGTTCTCTCTCTTCAAGTTGAATTTTATCCTAGATAAAATCTCCGTAATTAATCCTAGAATAATTTTCTCTCTCTTCTAATTAATCCCTGATTAATTATGTTCGAGTCATACATCATCCGTGAATCTTTGGGAAGCGACCCATGAGATCTCTGGATATGTTGGCAGAAATCCGGTTATCAGACTATCCGAATACGTGCTTACCCGGTACCATGTTCTTACCGATTTACAAGACATGGTTGGCTTCTAGCAAAGCACTGTGCCTACCCAATTCTCCAGAAATATTCTTTTAAGGAATATATAATATATGTCAGGCGTAGTATACGTAGTATTGCGTATAACGATCCAGTATCGAATGTCACATGCGAGGCCTGGGGCTGGAATTGTGTCTGCCCCGTAGGAAGCATATATCAGATCTCTGGTAACTAGTCTCTATAATCGGATAAAGATGACATAGTCATATTATCCTGATGATTGCAGTACTTAAGAGTATAAGTTTCGTATCCTACATGATCATCATCTCCATATGACTGAAGTGATACTTCCATCTTGACATCACACCCAATACACTACGATTCTCAATATACCCAGAAAAGGCGTACACAGAACCTGTTAAAGCCCCGGATGACCAAAACCAAAGTATACTGATTGTCGCAAGTATTAGCGATGCAAGTCTCAGGTTAAAACCAAATACACCTACCTTGATTCAGATTCCCATAGACGCATAGTCATACTACCAATGGAATTCCGAGGGGTCTATCCAGAGCGAAGCTGTTTCCGTACCATCGTTAACAGAACCTCCTATCACACTTGCATAAGTATCCAACACTTAAATATATGTGAACTATGCAGTTATGCTCCCACAATGCACACAAGTGCGATACTAGTCTATTCTGCATTATCGATGTCTAGTCTCGATAATACTACGACTATGGATATTTAATGATTAAACCTTAGTGGATTAATATTGTCTCATATCTTATTAATCCAATACTAATCATATGGACTTTTATCATTTATGTATATTGGTAATCCAATTACAAATGATAAAGAGCAATTTCCTTTGTCAAATAGTTAATTTGTACAACAACACCATGTTATGTACAAATAGTGATGCTATGGGTCATAATTGTCCAACATTTACAACTCCTAAATAGCAATCAGGTTATCACACAACTCTCCCACTACGTCTAGGTGGTAGATCATTATAAAAAATTTGCATATGACGCTCAGATGTCGAATATGCTATGCTTCTGTCAACTATTGTTGACAATGGCGCACTGGTCGAACCATCAAGTAACTCCTCGAGTAACACTTTACTTTGAAATTTGAACTGCCTCATATAGGTCTCCTCAAGAAATACAACATTTGTGGACACAAATAATTTATTAGCTTCCGAACTATAGAATAACCCACCCATATTCTCCTTAGGATAGCCTACAAATAGGAATATTTGAGAACGTGGCTCCAACTTTATAGTCTTACTCTTCAGCACATGTGTTGGACACCCTCATATATGGAAATATTGTAAACTAGCTTTACGTTCATTCCAAAATTCTAAGAGAGTCTTAGGAGTAGACTTAGATGGAACTACATTAAGGATATACATTTTTGTTTGCAATGAATATCCATAGAATGAATTAGGTAGAAATTGTAACAAAGCATATAGCTTATCATGTTTAGTAGGGTCCGATTTCTTCTTTCTACAATACCATTATGCTATGGTGTTCCAGGTGCCGTGAGCTAGGACACTATCTCATGCTCAACTGATAATTCATTGAAATTACTATCAAGGTATTCTCCTTCATGCTGAGAATTCCAAGAAATTTCTGGATCTTTTTGAACGAATTTTCTTAGGAGGGAAAGAATCGTATTTGGGTTTCCTTACTTTTCTAATAGCTTTTTATTTCTCTTTTTACTCTTCCTCGAGTAAATATTCTTAGTATTGTAATTTCTAGTTTCATAACTTGTTCTGAAATTTTGGTAATAAACCAAGATTGTTACATAAGGATTTTCAACTAGGACAAGAATTATGATTACTTTCATAAGGAAGAATATTCGAATAGCTTGAGAATTTCTTACTAACATATCTATAGGACTTGAGGATGCACTCGAGGATCAGATACTTGAGAGGTAGTTCCTCGTATACTAGTATCCCGGGCATACTACGTATACAAGACCCCAATACTCTACCCATTGCAGCCATTGACTCGCTAGACCATGCTCTGATACCATATTTGTAACATCCATCTCTGGGAGATGCTACCGGCAGGGAATAGGCTGACCTATTCCCCTGAGCCTCTGACTTCCTGACTATGATCAATACTATTAAATCACTTCAAATCTAAACACATGTAGAGGAACCATTGCCTAATCTCAACACCATAGAATGCAATTAAATGCTATTAAAAGTTTACTTAATAACAATACAGTTTACGACTCTGATTATGGACACTTTTACTCAATACAATGACTGATACCATACTAATATCTGATGCATGACTTTACTGTGACTCTGACTGAACTCTCTCCCTGACTTGACCTGGTGGACCAAACAGCATAATGACTGCCTCATTATCCATCCTTCCGAGCTCGTCCTCCGGGTAAACATGAAAAATAGAGAAATTGGGAGTGAGGGGGGATTAGATCGTTTGCACGACCTAATGAGTGGACAATTTTAAAAACGATAACTAAAATACTTTACAAAATATTCATTTGTTTCTGAAATCAAAATCATCTTTAAGAAAACAATTTTTCTGAAATCTCTTTCTTATCTGAAAATACAACTCTTTCTGTAAAACTATTCTGGAAATCTTTTGTCTGTAAAACTCTGAGTCTTTCTGTAAAACTGAATTATTTTTAAAACATTTTTCGTAAAACAGCTCTTTTGAAATCTCTTTTAAAAAACCATCTTTTTTGTAAGCCATATCTCTGAAAATCTGTCTCTGAAAAACCTTACGTATGAGGGCGTTACGTCTAGCTGTCCCCTCATACACCTAAATTAGTGGTGTTAGGACGTTACGTCTCGTCGTCCTTCAAGCCACTAAACTAGAGCCAGATGTGCGGATCAATGCTATCATCTCGACTCTGAATCTAGGGTCTAGGGGCGTTACGTCTCGCCGTCCCTCTAGCCCTGAAATCTAGGATATAGGGGCGTTATATATCATGGTCCCCCTAGTCATGTTCTACATGTGCATATATTATGAATCCGTCAATTCCACTAATCGTCAATTCTTATATCTCTACTAGTTACAAGTGAGGTGGGTGTTCCCCCATGCCTCAAAAAATCATCAAAATCATGCTTTAAAAATCATAACTTTCTAAAATATTTCTCAAAACATTCTCATTCAAAAACATAATTGAAAGTAAACATGGCTAACGCCCTAAGTGCTAAAATAAGTCTTAATTCAAAATAAATCAGTAAATATCAATTTGAGAAAATGGTTCACTCACTGATTTGGAATCTGGATGGCATTACTTTGTTTCACCAAAAGAACTTTTGGTTCCTACAATGATCTATAATTGATAAACTTAATTAGTATACAAGTCATGAATTATGCTTGTAAACTGATATAATGTGTGTATATAAGCTGATACGAAATCCCTAGGTGGCCTATAACATCCTAATTTACAATTGAAATGAAATGAAACTGTTTCTATTACGTGGCGCGATGTCGGGTCGGGAGTGTCACCACGTCCATACCAGTAAACTCAGGCAGAGAGCATTTCTTGTTCTTCTTCGCGATGCCAGGTGCTGGGCATCGTGACTTCTACATGACCGACCTAAGGCTTCACACCACTGACCTGAGTATTCCACACCACCGACCTGAGTCTTCCACACAACCGACCCGAGTCTTCCACATGATCGACCTGAGTCTTCCTCAGGACCAACCTTAGGCAAAGACATAACCAAATCGAGGTAGAGGGTATGTTCAGCGTGACTCCATCACAGACCGACCCGAGGTAGAGGGTGTTCACATGCTCGACGTGACTCCCACACACACCGACCCAAGGTAAAGGGCATTCACATGTTCATTGTGACTCCCACACGTACAGACCCGATGTAGACAATATTTTCATAATCCTCATCGTGATGTCAAGTGTTGAGAGTCGCGACGTCTACACACCCAGACCTGAAATAGAGGGAATCTTCAAACTCGACGTCACGATGTTATCCCATACGCATCGCGATGCTGTCATGATTCTAGGATAATATTCAACTCTCCACTGCCAAATTCCAAAATACAATACCAACACCCCACACTATGACCTTCACACAAGAATTTCTTTGAACTTTAATATCCAAACATGTTATACCAGTATTCCACCATCAAAGCACTCTCTAACCCTAATTTAACTCAATATCTAGAATATCATAATTTTAGGCATTTTTTAATAAAATCAATTTCCTAGTTCAGTATCCAATTTTAATGCAATCACTAGTATGGCATCAACACTAATATAGTATTACTTCATCCAAACTCTACAATCCAAGTTTTAGGTCAAGATTTCTTACCTTGAATCATGCTTATTTTTCTCCATTAGAGTCCATAAGCTTTCCTTTCTCCTTTCTAAACTTGATTTGTGTTGGATTCTCTTCATTATTCTTCAAAATTTCTTGTGAAGTTGCAAACATTTCTCTCTTTCTTTTTCCCTTCTCACGTTTTCTTCATCTTCTCAAATATTATATATGAATGAATAGTGTGTCCCATTTATACTAGGGTCCAATGGATTTTATTTCTGTTCTAGATTAGTATGGTTCTTTCTAGAGGAGTTTAGGGACTTGGAAGATATTTAGAGCTATTGGGCCAAAATGAAAAAAAGTACTGGGCTTTTGGGTTGGAAGAACAATTTATTTTCATTCCTTATTTTCGTCACAGTGCAGAGGGTCTGGAGAAATGGCCAATTTCGACCTAGTTATGTTCACAATTTAGAATAATATTCAACAACAAAGTTGTAGATCTATGACTTAGTGTTCTGGCGATATAAAATTCATAAAAATGTGAGGTCATATGAAAACGTTAGGGCCCAAATACTATGTGATATTTGCAGTGGTACAAAAAATGAATTCCATATCGGAACTGCAAAGGACTTGTAAAATTTACGCAAAGTAATTTCACGAGCACATACGTGGTTGAGCATGATTTATATCATGTATTATACCTCATATAACATAATAGTCATCGTAGTAGTCATCGGGGTTACCGGGGTCTTATATTTTCCTACAACAATAGCTACCAATCAAGTATTATTGTGGCTTTTTCTGAGGTTTAAGGGGAAGACTGTGTGGATTTCCATAGTGTTGGATTGAAGCAATAGGTATGTTACTCTTGGGTCCGGTTTGGTGTAGAAGGCTACCAATAAGTTTGAGATGGTCGGAGATCATCTATGAATGGCCTAGAGTTCTCATTAGAGATGTGCCACTAGACGGCGGAGACTCTTAAGGTTCACGATTGAAGATTAAGTCTTCTTGGGGATTTCTCATTGTAAGGGTGTTCCATGATTTGAATTTTGAGAGGCCAATTGGCCCCAAGGTGTACGAGGTATTTGAGGTTTCTTACGAAGTTTGGCTTAGTCGCATATCGGTTGGCTTTGTCACCGCATTTATCATGTATGTTATCATTTTTAAGAATCAATGATGGAGAAGCAACAACTCGACCCAAGTTTTTTCATTTCGGAAAATGATGTCTCTTTTTAGTATGGTGTAATTTTGAGGGATGCTAGTGCAAATTTTGATCGAGGGGTCACCATCACTTTTGGTGGGTTTGAGAGGGTGTGATCAGCAACGAGAAGGTTACCTGGGTGTTTGAAATTAGTATGATTGAGGGAGATTCCCACCTAAATGGTTGGTAGACTTAGTGTTGTATCTTAGATCCCTTCTCATATTTGAAATTTCGAGATGAAATTTTTCTAAATAGATGAGGGCGTAATGAGCACAATTTTTGTTAAGGTTAATTTGGACTTTTCCCTAAAATGAGGTATAATGATTTAAAATTGGACTTTATAAAGTATGGACTAAATTGATACAAAATCAGAGTTTTGGGGAAAATGGAAATTATTATTGTTAGACATTATGTCCCATAGCGTCACTGTTTGTAAATGATATTGTATTATTGTACAAAATTAACTATGTGATAATGAAATTGCCTTTTGCCGTTTTGTAATATTATTTACTTTGATATATAAATGGCGAAAGTCCATATGATTAATACCGGATTGAGATGATATGAGACAGTATCAATCCATAAAGGTTTAATCATTAAATATCCCTAGTCGGAGTATTATCGAGATCGGACATCGATAATGCGGAATAGACTAGTATTGCGCTTGTGCACATTGTGAGGGCACAACGGCATAGTTCTCATATATTTAAGTATTGGATACTTATGCAAGTGCGATAGGAGGTTGTGTTTTACCGATGGTACGGAAAACAGCTTCGCTCTGGATAGACCCCGCGGAATCCCATTGGTAGTATGTCTGCGTGTCTATGGGAGGCCGCATCAGGGTAGGTGTATATGGTCTTAACCTGAGACTTACATCGCTAGTACTTGCGACAATCGGTAAACTTTGGTTTTGGTGGTTGGGGACCTTAACCGGTTCTGTGTACACCTCTTCTGGGTTTATCGAGAATCGTAGTGTACTGGATGTGATGTCGAGATGAGAGTATCACTTCAGACATATGGAGGTGATGATCACGCAGGACACAGAACTAGTACTCTATAAAAGGTTGCAACCGTCGGGACAATATGACCAGGTCAGGATTGTCCGATTTAAAGAGACTAGTTGCTTGATATCCGATATATGTTTCGTACGGGGCAGACACATTTCCAGCCCCAGGCCTAACATGTGATCGTCCGATACTGGATCGATGTACGCAATACTACGGTATACTACGCTTGATATAGATCTTATATTCCTATAAGAATATTTCTGGAGAATTGGGTAGGCATGGCGCTTTGCTAGAAGCGAACCTTGTCTTGTGAATCGGTAAAAACGTAGTACGAGGTACGTACGTGTTCGGATAATCTGACCTACCAACATATCCAGAGATCTCTTGGGTCGCTTCCCGAAGATTCACCAATGACGTATGATTCAAACTCGATTAATCTTGGATTAATTACGGAGAGACTTTATCTTGGATAAAGTACTATACATAGAGAGAGAACGATTAATTTGGAATTAATCGTAAAATTATTATATTCGATATAATAATCGAAATACGATTTCGACGCGAAATTAAAATTAGATTTTAATTAGGGCAAACGAATTAATTTAGAATTAATTCGTTAGCGACGTAAATAATAATTTCGCTAGGCGCAATTATTTATTTAAATTCGATTTAATTAACGTCGCGACATAAGTTCGGTATTTCGGAAATATCGAACCCGAACGCGTGAGTGCACGTGGGCCCACTTTCATTTGGAAACGTGTGGGGCCCACATGACACATGTCATATTATGCATTATTTAATTCTAATGCATTGCATGGAGATAGTGTACAATGCACTCAATGGCATTGCATGGAAATTGAGTATTTGACACTCTAAGCCATTGCATGATTTGTGTCATAAGTTTATTATTAATTTAATAAATATTATGGCATAAATATAAATTGATTTTTTGTAACAAAAATCATTCAACTCTCCTCTCTCTCACATTGCCGAAACTACATGCAGTTTTGGGCTCTCCATTTTTTCAATTTTTGTGGCAAGATTTGAAGAAGTTGTGCATTCAAAATCACAACAAAGGCTAGCACCTTCAAGGGATCATACATAGGTGATATGGGAAACTAATCCTTGAGCTTGGAAGGATCAAACTCGACTTGGAGTCCCTCTTTTCTTCTTGGCCGAGAGCTTCACTGCACAAGGGAGGAATTTCGCATCATCTTAGCATCCATCTTCAAGTATTGTGAGTATGATTCCGCCATACTTCAATAATTCATTCATGTATTTATGTATTTTGCTTGTTCTTGTTGATCTTGGGGCTTGGTTATTATTTCCAACAATGGTATCATTGAGCTTAAAGAGCATGTAAATATATTAGGATGTTATTTGGGGAAAATTGTATGAAGCATGATTTGATGAGTTTGCTTGATTAAATATGCTTAGATGTATGTTATTTAGATTATACATCATCAATTTCATGGAAAATAAATTGGATTAATTTTTTCCAACCCAAATGAGGCTTGGCCGAATACATGCAAGCATATGGACTAGATGATTTTTTAATTTTAAGACATTAGATGACTTGAAATAATATGGTATGATGATTTGTAACTCGATTGGATTGAAAACGAAATCGGAACCATTTTAATCACCTTGGCCGAATGCTTGATGGAGGATTAGGGATTTGATTTTTTGATTAAATAATGTTGGACATATATTTAAGATAAAAATATGATTAATGGATTAATTTGATATTTTGGGAATATTGATTTAAAGGATTAATCATGATAATACACTTTAATTAATTAAGTTATAAAATTTGGAATTTTAAAATTTGGTAGTTGGGCTTAATTTTGAATTGGGCCTAAAACTATTATATTTGGACATAATGGGCTTGGTTGGGCCAAGTAGATTTGGACCATTTGGATTGGATCCAAAATGGGCCTAAATCACACCATTTAAGCCCAAATGTAATAAATGGGCTTTTATGTTTAATTGGGCCTTATGGGCTTGATATTGATTTTATGGCATATGAGGGTGATTCCTTATTGGGCTTGGTAATTGGGTTTGACCCATACATTGACCAAAACTCAAGCCTAAAGAAATCAATTGAAAGCCCATCGGACTTTAATTAAACGGACATTAGATGTTAGTTGGGCTTTGAGACCCGATTGTATTAGATTTGGAATCTAAGTTATAAAAGCACAATAAAAGTGTAAATATTTAATTTAGAATTAAATAATAGGATTAGTATTGAATACGACTTAATTGGATTTAACGAGTAGTTCGATATAATTCGTGAATTCATACTATAAGTATTTATTCTCAAATTGAGTTGGACTCGCGCAAATGCAAACAATTGTTTGAACATTGTATTGTCACCTAATTAAAGACTAATTAATTGGATTTGATTGGTTGTATAACATGCCTTGAATGAATGAATGTGGATGTGATGTATGAATAGTGTATATCGGATGGATATTAGAAGGGAAGGGTAATTTTAGAAATTATTGTAAATTTAGAATTTATAAATTGGACCTGCGTGTCCAGCCTTTCTCTTATTGTCTCTTTGTATTCTCTTCTCACCTAATTCCCCTCAATGTAAATGAGGTTTCTCTTATTGTATTATGTAATTGGGTAAGAGTAGAATAGTGCTAGCGGGGAGAGGAAAGGGAGTGATTTGTTCTAGGAACAAGTTGTTGTTCATATCCATCCATATATCGCTATTACTTTACTTTACGCGCTTTATGATGTTTTAGAAGCATGCTTAAGGGTGTATGATGATGAGACCTAACAAAGATAAATTAATTGGTTGCCAATTACGCGAAAAATCCCTCAAACAATATTAAGCGATTATCCTTCCATTGAATGATTCTTGTTCAAGATCCGAAGTTGGCATTGGTTTGTTTGGCCAAAGTTAAGACCTTTGTCAATCAAGGATGTACTTGAATCATGAGAGTTTTGTTGCATATCGGTGTCTTGTCCAAATCGTGATTTTTATTGGCCAAAGTCAAGATCACTTTTTGTCCAATGACATTGATTACGAAACTTTCCTCGTCAATGGGTCCCGCTTAACTGGAATCATTAGTTTGTTTTTGGCCAAAGCCAAGGCCTAGATGATTCGGAGGATAGGGTTAGGAAAATGTAATGGATACATTGACATTATACATATGTTTCGGACTTGGATGTCCACCTAACCGGATCTAGGAATTGGATGAGATCCAATTGATCATAGAGATCTACCTAAGTTAAATAGCATACAGCTTTTATTGGCCAAAGTCAAGGTTGTGTGTTATTTAACGGGATCCTAGCCCACTAGGAAATGCGATTTCCTGAGTTCTCCACAAGAGGGTTAGAGACTTGAAGAAAATAGTGGGAGGCTATTATTGAATTTGCAATTTCGTTCAGATACTTAGCCTTACGCGTCTTTCAAAATTATTTCGTCAATATTTTAATAATTAGTTGGACTAATATATTGTTATTTTGATTGTAACAGTTTGACTGTACCCATAACATCGTTGACTTTATAGTTGGACTATAGTTGTCAAGATGACTGGCAAGGGTAATGTCCGCGACATAATCATGGGCGATAATGTCTTCAAAGGGACAAACTTTGCCGACTGGGAAATGAACCTCAAGATAGTGCTTGGGGCTGAGAGGGTGCTGTATACTATTCAGAGACCTCTCCCGCCTAAACCCACTGAGCCACTGGAGCTAGAGTTATGGAAGACTCATAGTGACGATTGTGACCAAGCTCAGTCAGTTATGCTAGCTGCAATGACCAGCATTTCAGACGCCAGAACAGGGACTTGGATCCCTATAACATGATGGCAAGATTGCGTGATCTCCACCGCACCAACAAGCGGATGGAGAGGTACGAGCTAGTAAGGAAACTCTTCCGCTCCCGGATGACAGACGGCGCATCAGTTGAGGCCCACGGGACTCAAATGATCGCTGACATAGATGAGTTAGCCAAGATGGGCATTGTCTTGGAGGCAGAGTTGACGATTGATATGCTATTACAATCGCTACCCGATACTTGGAAACAAATCATCATCAAATATAAGTTGATGGACACTGACGACACTCTTGGAGAGTTGTTGTCCGTGCTGAAGGAGTCCGAAAAGGAACTCCTAAAGGGGAGCAAGCGCGAGGCGCATTATGCATCGACCTCTCATACGCCAAAGGCTGGGCCCAAGGCAATTGGAGGTGGGAGGAAGAAGAAGTTCAACAAGGGCAAGGGCAAGTTGACAGTGGCTTCTAGGAAGCCAAAGGACAAATCTCGCGACATCTGCCTCAACTGCGGCAAGAGGGGTCACTGGAAACGTGACTGCCGAATGGGCAAAGGTCAGAGGAGGATATCAAGGCTGGCAAGGCTATCGCCTCTGGTATGTTTGTTATTGAGATAAATATGAATACTTCTAGTTTTAAAAATTGGATTTTTGATTCTGGTTGTGGTGCTCATATTTGTACTGATGTGCAGGATCTGCAGGATAGCAGGGTGCTGGCATCGGGGGAGATGGATCTACGGGTCGAAAACGGAACACCAGTTGCTGTTTTGGCCGTAGGGACTTTTGTTTTAGAAATGCCCTCAGGGCATGTACTTAAACTTTTGAACTGTTATTTTGTACCTAGTTTAACTAGGAATATTATATCTGTATCCTTGTTAACCCAGCAGGGTTACACTTTTGTATTTAGAAACACTAGGTGTTATTTATATAAAAATGATGCAGAAATTTGCACAGCTGTTGCAAATAACAGTCTTTATATTTTGAATATAAATGAATCTCCTAAAATGACAAACAAAAGGCTCAAAAGGAGTAATCTAAAAGATGAAGCTTATATGTGGCATTGTCGTCTAGGACACATCAACAAGACTCGCATATCCACACTTTCGAAGAGTGGGTACTTGGACGAATTTGATCCCAATTCATATGACGTCTGCGAATCTTGTCTTTTAGGCAAAATGCCTAAATCACCTTTTAGCGGTAAAGGTGAACGTGCCACAGAACTGTTGGCTCTCGTTCATACTGACGTATGCGGGCCCATGTCTAGCCAGGCTAGAGGTGGATTTCACTACTTCTTAACCTTCACAGATGATGCATCTCATTACGGTTATGTGTATCTTATGAGACACAAGTCGGAAACTTTTGAGAAATTCAAAGAGTTTCGACACGAAGTGGAGAAACAAACAGGGAAGAGTATTAAGACATTACGGTCAGACCGTGGTGGCGAATACTTAAGTTATGAGTTTCAAGATTACTTGAAAGAATATGGTATTCTTTCACAGTGGACTCCTCCTAGAACACCACAATTAAACGGTGTGTCCGAACGGAGAAACCGCACCTTGTTGGACATGGTAAGGTCAATGATGAGTCGCACTGAGCTACCAATATCCTTCTGGGGATACGCATTAAACAGTGCTATACTTATTTTGAATAAGGTACCGTCGAAGTCTGTTGAACAGACTCCATATGAGATATGGACAGGAAGGAAACCAGGTTTCTCTTTCCTGAAGATTTGGGGATGCTGGGCATATGTTAAACGTTTGGAAGGTACCAAACTTGAACCCAAATCTGATAAATGCCTTTTCGTAGGATATCCTAGGGAAACCAAAGGATATTACTTCTATCACCCACAAGAGAACAAAGTATTTGTTGCTCTACAAGCATTTTTCCTTGAGAAGGATTTTATAAATGCAGTGGTAAGTGGGAGGAAAGTAGAACTCGATGAAGATCGTAGTGATACTGTTCCTGGCAATGAATCAACGACGGAACAAGAACAGACCATCCGGGATGAGTCTGTACCACAAACTTCACATACACAAGGACCGCGTAGGTCGGAGAGAGTCAGAACAGTACCTAAGAGGTATAGGTTCCTGATCTCACCTCATGTAGATATTAATCTTATTGAGGATAATGAGCCGGCTACGTATGAGGAAGCGATACAAAATATCGATTCCGCTTTATGGCAAGAAGCCATGAAGTCCGAGATGGATTCCATGTACGCCAACCAAGTTTGGACACTGGTTGATGCACCAGAAGGCGTAAAGCCTATTGGATGCAGATGGATCTTCAAGAAGAAGACCGACATGGATGGCAACGTACAAACGTACAAAGCTAGGCTTGTAGCGAAGGGGTATCGTCAACAATATGGTATTGATTATGACGAAACCTTCTCACCCGTTGCCATGATTAAATCCATTCGGATAATGCTTGCAATAGCTGCATATTTCGATTACGAGATAAGGCAGATGGACGTTAAAACCGCTTTCCTTAACGGAAACCTTTTGGAGGATGTTTATATGCAACAGCCTGACGGTTTTATCGTACCTAGACTTGCAAACATGTTTGTAAGTTAAATCGATCCATTTATGGATTGAAGCAAGCATCACGGTCATGGAATCAGCATTTTGATGAGATCATAAAAGAATATGATTTCGTGCAAAAGCAGATGACCCTTGTGTATACAAGAAGGTTAGTGGAGAGCACTTACTTTTATTGTCCTTTATGTCGACGACGTATTGCTTATAGGCAATGACATTCCCATGCTAACGTCGGTGAAAGCTTGGCTTTCATTAAAATTCTCCATGAAAGATCTGGGAGAAGCAGCCTTTATTCTTGGAATAAAGATCTACCGGGATAGATCTAGAAAGCTGCTTGGACTCTCCCAGAGTACATACATTGATAAAGTGTTGAAGCGATTCAACATGGAACAATCCAAGAGGGGATTGGTTCCAATGGTACGTGGTACCTCTCTGTCTAAGGACATGTGTCCTAAGACTCAGGAAGAGAGAGACAACATGAGTCGGATACCGTTCGCCTCGGCAGTCGGATCGATCATGTATGCCCTGATATGTACACGACCTGATGTCTCATATGCTTTGAGCATGTGCAGTCGCTATCAGGCCGATCCAGGTGAAGGTCACTGGATAGCAGTTAAGAATATCCTTAAGTATCTTAATGAACTAAGGATGCTTTCTTAATTTATGGAGGTGGAGAACTTGCGGTATCTGGGTATACCGATGCAAGTTTCCAAACCGACAAGGATGACTACAAGTCGCAATCCGGGTACATTTTTTGTTTGAATAACGGAGCAGTGAGCTGGAAATCTTCCAAGCAAGATACTGTTGCCGATTCAACAACAGAAGCGGAGTACATCGCTGCATCTGAAGCAGCAAAGGAGGCAGTTTGGATCCGAAAGTTCCTAATCGGATTAGGAGTAGTTCCGTTAGCAGCTGAGCCCGTTCCATTGTATTGTGACAATAACGGGGCTATAGCAGGCTAAGGAACCAAGGTCTCTTCAATGGTCCAAGCATGTTCTCGACGTTACCATCTGATTGGGAGATTATACATCGTGGCGATGTAAAGGTCGAGAAGGTCACATCAGATGACAACATTGCAGATTCGCTGACGAAGGCTGTTCTTCAGCAAGTTTTTGAACGATAAAGTTGTTCTTAGTTGAGTGCAGAGTCGGGTATTAGATGCTTGAGTGACTGGCTATAGGCCAAGTGGGAGATTGTTAGACATCATGTCCCATAGCGTCACTGTTTGTAAATGATATTGTATTATTGTACAAAATTAACTATGTGATAATGAAATTGCCTTTTGCGTTTTGTAATATTATTTACTTTGATATATAAATGGCGAAAGTCCATATGATTAATACCGTATTGAGATGATATGAGACATATCAATACATAAAGGTTTAATCATTAAATATCCCTAGTCGGAGTATTATCGAGATCGGACATCGATAATGCGGAATAGACTAGTATTGCGTTTGTGCACGTTGTGAGGGGCAAACGGCATAGTTCTCATATATTTAAGTATTGGATACTTATGCAAGTGCGATAGGAGGTTGTGTTTACCGATGGTACGGAAAACAGCTTCGCTCTGGATAGACCCCGCGGAATCCCATTGGTAGTATGTCTGCGTGTCTATGGGAGGCCGCATCAGGGTAGGTGTATATGGTCTTAACCTGAGACTTACATCGCTAGTACTTGCGACAATCGGTAAACTTTGGTTTTGGTGGTTGGGGACCTTAACCGGTTCTGTGTACACCTCTTCTGGGTTTATCGAGAATCGTAGTGTACTGGATGTGATATCGAGATGGAGTATCACTTCAGACATATGGAGGTGATGATCACGCAGGACACAGAACTAGTACTCTATTTATCTTGGATAAAGTACTATACATAGATGGAGAGAACGATTAATTTGGAATTAATCGTAAAATTATTATATTCGATATAATAATCGAAATACGATTTCGACCCGAATTAAAATTATTAGATTTTAATTCGGGCACGAGTTATTATTTAGAATTAATTCGTTAGCGACGTAAATAATAATTTCGCTAGCGCATTAATTATTTAATTCGATTTAATTAACGTCGCGACATAAGTTCGGTATTTCGGAAATATCGAACCCGAACGCGTGAGTGCACGTGGGCCACTTTCATTTGGAAACGTGTGGGGCCCACATGACACATGTCATATTATGCATTATTTAATTCTAATGCATTGCATGGAGATAGTGTAACAATGCACTCAATGGCATTGCATGGAAATTGAGTGTTTGACACTCTAAGCCATTGCATGATTTGTGTCATAAGTTTTTTATTAATTTAATAAATATTATGGCATAAATATAAATTGATTTTTTGTAACAAAAATCATTCAACTCTCCTCTCTCTCACATTGCCGAAACTACATGCTGTTTTGGGCTCTCCATTTTTTCAATTTTTGTGGCAAGATTTGAAGAAGTTGTGCATTCAAAATCACAACAAAGGCTAGCACCTTCAAGGGATCATACATAGGTGATATGGGAAACAAATCCTTGAGCTTGGAAGGATCAAACTCGACTTGGAGTCCCTCTTTTCTTCTTGGCCGAGAGCTTCACTGCACAAGGGAGGAATTTCGCATCATCTTAGCATCCATCTTCAAGTTTTTGTGAGTATGATTCCGCCATACTTCAATTAATTCATTCATGTATTATGTATTTTGCTTGTTCTTGTTGATTTTGGGGCTTGGTTAATTATTTCCAACAATTATATAGAATAAAATAGGTATTTTTTGAAAATTTGACTGAAATTATAATTTTACAAAAGTTTAGGGGCTGGAGGAAATTTTCTGAGGGAGGACTTATTATTGGGGTTATAAGCGGCGTAGGCGTGGTTTGGGCGAAATAGTTCCTTTAAATTTTTAAATTACCGAATAAATTATTCAGTATTTATGTGAATAATTCATTCATAATTCATTAGATATTTTATTTTTAATCACTTATTTATTTTAGTTAAATAACTTAAACAATTAATATATATATATATATATATATATATATATATATATATATATATTATATATATGTGTCTGTGTCTGTGTGGTGTGTATTATTATTTACATTAAATAACATAATACATATTTTAATAATAGGTGTCAAATATCATATTTGATAATTAATTAATGTGTATTTAATTAAATAATTTATTAAATACAAATGCACATTAATCAGGAAAAGATTGAAATGCCTATATATATGTATTTTCGTTTAATCGTTAAACGACTCGAATTACACTCATTTAATTTGATAAGATTTAATAAATAATCGGTATTGTTCATAACATGTTGCCCAAGTGATCAACGAGTACACTTCATATTGTGGGAATCTCTAAGTTTAGATTTATCCATCAAAGAATCTAATTTCATGTCCATAATTCACCCACTCATAAATTATGACGACCACGGATAATCTCGCTAAACTATACAAGTTGAGGTCATTCCATACGTATAATCTCTCTATCAATATTATATCGGGGATATAGATTGAAACGTCAAATCTCTATGGTATAATATAGTCGACTTATAAATTTACGATCCCTAAATAACACTCGAAACCTATTTCTGAAGTGTACCACAACCATGGATTTACTAGATCGCATACACGTGCTGGATACATATGCCTTATACACAGGATTGGCGGATTCTATCTGATACTCACATGATATCATAAGAATGTGTCCACACCAACAAATAAGAGGTCTGATCTAAATAGATCGGTGACATGACAGCCATCAAAGTGTGGATGATAACTTATGTATCTACAATGCTATCTCAAGTTTAAGGACCATTATGCTACTCGACTCGAAAAGATTCCTATTGACATTGGTGTATCATCTATAAGAAAATCATCGATGAACCGTTCAATGTTTATCAAATAAACATCTATATGTCTATACGAGTCTCCCGAGACTCATGATTTATTGGGATAAACCATTGGACCAAGTCTCGATAGACGACATGTACTGGTCTTAGTGGAATTTACTAACCGACATGTGTTAGTAAATCTTAAACAAGAACTTTATTTGATAATATACAACTTACAGTGCCACTTCTCAATGTCAATTACAAACTACGTTGTAAATCCCAGTGTCTTTATCTAATATATACATATCATTAAAGTGGAATTAGTTTCAACCTAATCGATATTCGATTGAATACATATATAAAAGACAAGAGGTGTGACCATAAATAAGTAATATCATGGAAAATGATATTGTTCGTATTCATGAATCGGACATAAATATGATTCAAATTGGATTTCTGAGCACCAACCCTAATAATTTCTCTCACTTGCTTTAGTGTCAGTCCACGGTATCATACACACACATCTCAATGTGTTTCTTATGCTCATGGCCCTCAAGAGCTCACCTAGCACTCAAGAGGTAGACAACAACAAGTGGGTGCGCTATAACATTTCGAGATTGTAAAACAAACTCAAATGTTTCCTTAGCCAACGTCATTAATATTTTGTACAAACTAAATTCTACATCATTATGACTCGGATGCAATTTAAATATTGTGCTACAGCTACTGAGTTGTCCATGTATTTAGGGATCAAATCCAAAATACTATACAGATAACCACAAACACAACACTAATATCAAAACTTCTTCTCTATAAGATCATTATGCATCTTCATAAGTAAATACTTAATATTTTACAACTAATTCCACTCACACAGTATAATCATTCGTGACACTCACACAATATCTTTTCCGACTCTACATGGCGTAGACCATCTAACGACACAATTAGACTTAAAACTAATCTTACCATAATAGTTGCAGACTATATTCTTCATGAAAAAAAAACTCATTCTTAATATCTCAAAGATAATAAAAAAAACTTGTTTGAAGACTCATCATATGGTCTACAACGTATTAAAATAGCTCATAATAATTACCATAAATTTGATATTTTTAATCGCACACAATACAATATTCATTATACCATCATCCTATGATGTATAAGATTGACTAGACATTTCAATCAATTTCTCTTTCGACTAAGAAACCATCCCATACAAAAGATGAATAATATATATTAAATGCACAATAACTGTCAAATAATTATACTTTCTATCACACATATATTCATGTTGTGTCCTTTTATTAGATCATATCTAATGCACGATTAATTGGAATATCTCACAAGTCGTTTAATTTTATATAATATATAAAACTATATATCGAATATAACAGAGACTACTCTCACTACATTCACGGAGAAAATGAGACTTAGGTAAACCTTTTACCTCACAGCCATCTCATTGTTACCTTAATAATGATAATGTCGTTAGGATATACAACACTAGAAAGAAATTTATACACTCTCACTAACCCTATAATTACATATGTATTCTCTATGCTTTGATAGAATCAGACAATCTGACTCATTTCAAAAATAGATAACACACATTTCCGGAAAGCTTATCTGAGTCTATAATAGGCTAAGTAAGCTAGTATACCAAACTGTGATCTTAGCAGAATACGAACTCCATGGCCATTCTAGAATGGAATGCCACTTTGCATTCTTAGTCAAAATGCAAATTTTAATATTGATATTAACCAACAGATCTTTAATTGTTCAATTAGTGGGACTAGAGATAATTTCCTCAGAATCTACAATAGATTGCTGAGTATAACATTTATCACTGTTATATTATACAAACCTTTAATAAGCTCACTTTGCTTTTACTCTGCAAACCATTTACACATTTTATTAATGATTCATAACAACAACTCAGTTAATTTCAAGGCTTGATTATAGTAAGTTATGAACAATCTTAGATCTATAGGTTAATGCTAAATTTCGTAGTCGATATCAAATATCGCTCCCACTATAATGTATAACTTTCTTCGATAAGAAAACTGTGAAACCATTAAGTATCAAATACTTCTCAAATGATTTTGAAATTCTATTGGACTTATATGGAAGATGTCTAAGGGTATTTTCATCTTATAATTATGTAGTTCCATTTATAGTTTATCATTCTCACATTTGACTGCAATAAGTCAAGTCTTTTCTATAATGGTCAACATCTGACGTTACACACCAAGTAATAAAATAATTTATTACTCGAGATCATAGAAAATATATTTTATCAATTAGAATATAATATTCTATTAAATAGAATAAATAACAAACTTTTGCTAGCACCTCCGAGGCACAAGGCTTTTCAATTGTATAACCATTGTACAAAAGAAAGATTCAAATCTCAAACTTTTCAAGATTCGAATATTCTACGTATACATATCGTATATGTAGCAGTGGAAATTAATGGAACATTAATCAAAAGATAAATTAGTGTTACTAGAGTGTAAATCAAAGAGTATTGCAAATAATTCGGTAATACTCAATATATAAGAGTATTGCAAATAATCCTACACACCAATTCCATCACGATGGAATCGTAGAAGAATAATATTGAGTAAGAATCATATTCATTAAATAATCTTAGAATTTATTGCTATAAATTCATCAGTTTGATAATATCATATATCTTTGAACAATTCAAAGACTCACGATGAATTTTAAAAATACAGTTTTCAAAACTTCAGATGTAATATATTTGAACTAGTCAAAATATTTTATCCACGTTTGAACAAAAACACGTAACTGAGTCATAACAATTCATAAACTAAGTTATGAATTAAAGAAAACTATCTTAAGCAATTTACAATATAATATACTAAATAAATCTAATGTATTAGTTTAATAAATCTTGTGTTCCAAAGACAATCATTGGTTAAATGAGATTTAATCACTTTCCTGAATACAATATTCATTAAATGGTTAAGGATATGTAATGTGGTCTCGTATCAGACCATCATTTACCATATGAAATAAGCATCTAATGCTTAAGTGATAAAATCTCATAAAACATTGTTCTAAGTTATTTACTTAACCAACTAAGTGTCTTAATGTATATCTCTACATCAATGACACTACTAATCGTATTAAAATATGTAACAGCTATTTATAAAGAACATGTAATTATCCAATACTCACAAATTCTAATATCAAATATCAAAATAATAATTAAACAATATTTTAAATAACTAGACGCGAGATCCGGTATCTGTCCGGGCCATATTTAGGCCAATGACAAAATCAACTTTTCACCTTAGGCCACATGTCAGATAGAGCCTAAATCCCTTCAAACAGCCAAGGTTGGACTAAGGATCTTAACACTTCTTAATCACATATACCAGGAAAAGCCTATAAGACAACCAATTGACATTCCAGTAGCCAAATAAAAAATGCCTTTGTCATAATTACCCTCCAGGTGATCAGTCGTATTTGACACAAAAGGTTAAAACCTTAACCATATTAATGGGACCTACATCATAAATGTGACATCGATTTCCACAGCCTATAAAAGGATGCATAACTCATAGTTACAATTCATTCAAGCTAAAGCACTCTTACTCGTCCTCTAAACACCGGCCCACCGCCCTCTCGACAGTTTGTAGAGGTCAAGGTAACCCTGAACCATGATCTTCCTTATTTTTAATTCGTCTTCACTACTGAGTTGAGCGTCAGAGTGCCTATGGTACCCACCACACCGGTGGGTAGTAACTCCCCACTCATTCTACATTTGTTTTGTAGGAACGCTAGTGCTCCATCATAAAAATTCTCGATTATGGACCCAAGGAGAATTCCAGCCTCCACCATTTGGCACATTCCGTAGGGCCCCAGTGATTTATAACAAGCAAAGATCTCTTAGTCTATGATCCTTTCAACTCACCTACTCATAGCTTTATGCAACAAGTAGACACCAGACCCTATGATCGCACAGTTAGCTGCTCTACAAGAACTATTAAGGGCGTTGGAAGAAGAAAATATTGTCATGTGAAGTTGCAATACAAATCTTCAGAAGCAATTAGAAAGAATTTCTTCAACCTCCGAGCAACAAGGAGAAGAAATGTGATGGTTTTGTTGCAAAATCTAAGTGCTAGCACACACTTGAGTCATTCTAAGGTGATAGGGCAGCGTTTTCGTGAGCATGGAACCATCTTTGGAAGCTTGGAGCTTGGACCTTCAATGGAGTCTTCCATGGCCAAATCTTGGAGGACCAAAAGGAGCCACAACCGAGCAGTCCACTGCCGATGGAAGCTACTGTCGTGACCTTTGAGGGAGCTTGAAGGCTTCTGTTCATCGCGTTGCAAGAACCGATCATTGTGAGTATGTTTCCGCCATTCTCCTTTGTGTATTCACATGCGTTTTTCTTGCTTGATTTCATTCTTGGGACCTAATTAGAAACCAACAATAATCGATCCTCGGGACCGTAGAACTCCAACAGTGTACAGGTCTGCCTCCACACCAATGGGAAGCTAGGATGTGCAGGGGATTTGGAGAGACATTGGTAGACCCCACCCTCGCTTGGTTCATCAATCTTCCTTATCAGACCATTGGGTCGTATCAAGAACAAGCAGATAAGTTTATGGAGTACTTTGCCAACCCTTGTAGGCTCGAGAAAACCATAGTCGACCTCAATACAATTCAACAGAGGAAGGTGAACCTCTGGGAGGCTACGTAGCTCATTTCAATACGGAGAGAATTTCCATTTCAGATCTCCACCAACCGACTGCTATAGAAGTCTTCAGGAATGGGCAGCTAGCGGATAGTGGGCTTTATAAGAAGAAAATAAAGCTATGATGCTACATTGTAGATCAGGTCATGGCCCATCATATGGAAAATAAAGTTTCTTGATACTAACAATGTTTGAGATTTTAGCAACATGCAATATCATATGACAATCGAGTCTAGCTCGACACACAAAGAGGGTCAAAACAGCTGAATTGGCAAATATCTCTCTTCCTTTGTTACTTAGAGTCCAATCGACACTAGCCATTGAGCCTATTGACTAGATATCATCCTGAACCTTCAACTAGTTCAGTCGATGGGAACATTCCTCATTGCTCATTTCAAGTCAAGATCAAGACCTGGACCTTCGATTGGTCCAAACGACATTGAAGACTCCCCTGGTCATTCTCTGGTCCAGTCGATTAGAGATGATCCGGGTCCTTCATCTGGTCCAGTCGATGAGAACATTCACCATGGCTCATGTTGAGTAAAGTTCAAGATCTGGACCTTCATCTGATCTAGAAGACATTGAACACTCCCCTGATCCTTCTTTGGTCCATTTAGTTGGAGATAATACTGGTCCTTCATTTTATCTAGTCGACGAGAACATTCCTCATGGTTCACGTCGAGTCAAGATCAAGACATGAACCTTCATCTGGTCTAGAAGACGTAAAGGACTCCCTCGGACCCTCAACAGGTCTGGTTGACTGGAGATTATCCTGGTCCTTCATCTGGTCCTAGTCGACGAGAACATTCTTCATGGCTCACGTTAAGTCAAGATCAAGACCTGGACCTTCATCTGGTCTAGATGACATAGAAGACTCCTACAGACCTCCAACAGGTCTAGTCGACTGGAGATGATTTTGGTCCTTTATCTAGTCAGGTCGACGGGAAAATTCCCCATGGATCACGTCGAGTCAAGAATAAGACCAAGAAATTCATCTGGTTCAGACGACATAGAAGACTCCCCCGGACCCCCAGCAGGTCAGGTCAAATGGAGATAATCATAGTACTTCTTGTGGTCTAATCGATAGGAACATTCCCCATGACTCATGATGAGTCACGATCGAGACCCGGACCTTCATCTGGTCCAGACGACATAAAAGACCCCCCTAGACCCTCAGCAAGTATGGTCGAATGAAGATGACCCTGGTCCTTCATCTGGTCCAGTAGACAGAGTCACTCCTCATAGCTCATGACTGTCTCTCAGATCATCATCATGTCTGGTAGACTAAGGATTATCCTGGATATTTATTTTGCTCCATCAAACATTATATGACCTTAGATAGGTCCAAGCAACGTCAACATTCAGATATGCTTACATGCTTAATCTAGTCCCAATGACATACCCGACAAGTACTCGACAAAGTCTTGAACATCTTGACTTAGAGAGTATGAGACAAACTGTATGGGCCAAATTTGGGCCAAGGGAAAAATTGACTGTTTACCTCAGGCCTCATGTCAGATAGAGCCCAAATCCCTTCAAACAGCCAAAGTTAGGCAAATGATCTTAACACTTCTCAGGCCCATATACCAGGAAAAGCCTACAAGAAAACCAATTGACCTTCTAACAGCTAAACCGAAAAATGCCTTTGTCATGATTACCCTCCACGTGATCAGCTATTTTTTACACGAAAGGTTTAATATTTAACTATATTAATAGGTGAGACATCATAAATGTGACATCGAATTCCACAGCCTATAAAAGGATGCAGAACTCATAGTTACAATTCATTCAAACTAAAGTGTTGGGAAGCGGCCGCGAGTGTGCAACAGAAAATTAAAAGTTTTGAGGTATTTGCCTAGGCTAGCACCAAGTTCAAAATAACCGTGCACTCGAGGCATAATCTTGCCGTTGAGTTTTGGATTTGGTATGTGCATCTTTGGAGGCCACACACTTGGGTGGCTCTTTGGAATGTGGAAAAGCTTACTGAGTTCGAGAAAAGCTTGTAGATTGGAGGGAGGACTGGAGGAGTCTTCGGTTCAAGTAAGTCTTTTTCTTTCTTTATTTTAATTAGAGTTCTTATGATAGGTAGCATGCTTAGGTTTATGTTCTTTGCATGTTTTATGAGTTTTTATGCTTAGAATATAGAGTAACATGCCTAGGCTTGTAGAATAATAAAAAAATGGGTCTTGAGCAAAGGGAAAGCGGCATAATAATTTTAATTTTCCGATGCGCACTCGCGGCAGCTTCCAAACAGTGGCATCAGCGTGCCGTTTTCGATTTAATTAGTTCTCACTCATTTAAACTCAAAATTGGGTTTTTAAAGTTCGTTGGAAAGCTAACACCCTGAACTTAATTGTAGGCATAAGTTTTGCATGATTTGGTTAAGATTTGAATTGTGAAATTGTATTTAAAGTTCACGCATCTGCCGAAAAATATGAATAGTATATTTATTTGAATAAAAGAAAATGCAATATCATAATTAAATATTAATCATATTTATTTAATGCCTAAAATAATTCCAACATATTAAAACTGATATGCTTGATGATTCTATGTATGATTACAATGGCATGATTACTTTAGGGTGCAAGCATCTAGAGACTTTCTAAGAAATATAGAGTGTATTGCTTATCCCTTAGCTAAATAATTATTCTGTGATGAACTTAGAGATTTATTACCTTTAAGGCTAATAAATATAAATCACATGTTTATAATAAAATACATTATAAAAGATACAAGTGGGTTGGGACCAAGGGGTTAATAAAACTTTCAAAACTAAATTTAATTTAACCAAAGGTATTACTAGAGTTAGATAATGATTTGGTGTCTTCCTTCACTCATTACCTTTTTTTAGCCAAAAGGAAAAGCTGTGAAGACATCTAGATAATCATTTACTCAAAGCTTACCTTAAAGTACATTTAAAGTGTTGGACTAATTTGGAGGATCTATTGTTTATTCCTGTAACCAAGGCAATAAGAGCATAAGAGATAATGGTATTTAAGAGAGTTCGCTCCACCCTCCCTCTGGGGAATTTTCAATGGAGGAATCCATTTGACAGTTATTCACTTAAACTTCCTAAAATCCTCAATAATAATTTATGTCTAAAATTTGCCTCCCATTGTAAAGTATAGACCCAAATGGCTTAAACCGTATTGGCAGGACTAGGCCTTACCAGACTGACCAATACCAATTTGTCCATAAATCGTACTATTAACAATGGTTTGACTTTTCTGAGTCATAAGATGCAGCGACCTTTAGGCGTGGTCTTATAAGTTAATGGAAAAAATTGGGTGTGCAGAAGGTCTAGCATAAGCTATGGCATGTTTGATTGCCCAACCCAATGATCAAGGAATTGTGATTTATATCATAAATTAGTTAGGAACCTACCTAATTATCATATTTTATAACGACCGGCCCTAGTCAGAGTTATGAAATGATGATAATGGGATCCTTGCCTACAATAAATCCATCATATTGGGGTTGATGCGATTTGCTTAAAATTTTAAAACATTGAGTGGGAGCAACTTCATAATATTAAAAGCCCATGTTATTATGAAACATTAATGAAAACAAATTCCTAATTTTAACATTTTCTCTTAACATGTGGGTTAAAATATTACACAAACATTCAAATGGAAAATAGAGTATCACTTCGTTCCATCATTGATAAGCATAAGCTCAAAGGGGACAACTACAATGACTGGTTTAGAAACCTTAAAATTATCTTACGACAAGAAAAGATTTTCTATGTTCTTGAAAGACCATTTCCCCCTGAACCCACAGAAGATGCTGACCAAGATACACTTGATGCTTGGAAGAAACATGTCGATGATGATGAGCAAAAAGTTTGCATAATGTTTGGCTCTATGTCGAACGAAATTCAGAAAGCTCACGAAGATATGGATGCTCAAACCATCATCTTTCACTTGAAGGAGTTGTATGCAACTTCCGTTCATACCGCGAGATTCCAAGTGTCATGTGCCCTATTCCAAACAAGGTATAAGGAATGATCTGTTAGTGGTCATGTGCTTAAGATGATTGGCCACATTGAAAAATTGGCCAACCTCGGGTTCATCATGGATCATGAGATAGGTCACGATCTAATTCTTCAGTCCTTACCAAAAGAATTCTCTAACTTTATTATGCAGTTTCATCTGTCTGATAAAGAAGCTACTTTAGCAGAATTGCACAATCTGATAATGCAAGCAGAGAATGACTTGAAACCAGAGCTTAAAACATCCATCATGCTTACGGGTACGGACCTGAAGCCACGAGGCCGAAAGAAAAATAAGGGCAAGGCCAAGGCTCCAGATCACCTAAAGCCCAATGGTAAGGTGGAGAAGAAAAAGGGAAAGAGGAAATGATTCTTTTATGGAAAGAAGGGTCATTAGAAGAAAGACTGCAGATCCTTGAAAGCCAAGGAAGCTAGGAAAGCCCAATAGGCCAAGGAGCCCAATGCTTCAGGTATGTTGTTTATGATTGAACTATATTCTCAAAACTCTGAACTTATACTTGGGTGCTTGACACCGGTTGTGGGACTCACTTGTGTAACAATGTACAGGGCCTGAGAAACAGTAGGAGACTCTGTCATTGGGAGGTTGACTTACGCATGGTAATGGAGAAAAACTAGTTGCATTGTGCGTGGGATTTATTCATTAGTTTTGCCGAATGGTTTAATTTTTTACTTAGAAGATTGTGTTTATGTACCTTCTCTAGGAAAGAACATCATTTCAAAATTTTTTTTTTATGTAATAAAGGCTTTTCATGCCTAATAAGTTGTAATGAATGTTCTATTTATTTCAATGAAATAAAATATGGAGATGGTATTTTCAATAATGGTATATATGTCCTACAAAATAACAAAAAATGTTCAACCTATAATATATACAACGTTAACTCGAATAATCTCAATGAATCACTTCTATGGCACAGTCGCTTAGGTCATATCAATGAAACAAGATTAACTAAGCCACATAAGGATGGGTATTTCAAACCCTTAAAATATAAACCTTATGGAACTTGTGAGTCTTGATTACTTGGTAAAATGACCAAATTACCCTTCAAAGGTAAATGACAGTGTGCAGCGGAGACATTAGAACTCATACACTCTGATGTATGCGGACCAATCAGCACAGTCACCGCTAGAGGTGGATTCTCCTACTTCATTACCTTTATCGATGATCTTTCGCGATATGGGTATGTGTACCTTATGCGGTACAAATCTGAAGCCTTTGAGAAATTCAAAGACTTCAAGGCTGAAGTAGAAAACCAGCATAATAAAAGTATTAAGTCACTAAGGTCTGACCGAGGTGGCGAATACTTAAGCAACAAATTTCAAGATTACTTTAGAGAAAATGGCATTGTTTCCCAGTGGACTCATCCGGGAACTCCACAGTATAATCGGGTCTCCGAAAGGAGAAATCGATATGACTAGATATGGTCCGATCAATGATGTTAGGCACGGATCTACCTTTTTCAATTTAGGGTCTTGCTTTAGAAACTGGCAACACTACTACTAAACAAAGTTCCTTCCAATACTGTTAGTCAAACACCATATGAGTTATGGTCTGGGAAATGTCATAGACTTAGTTATCTAAGAGTTTGGGGATGTGACGCATATGTCAAGCTCACACAAACTAACAAATTGGATGATATGGTAGTTAAATGTAAGTTTGTAGGATATGCCTTGAACTCAAGAGCATACCTGTTCTACGTCCCAAATGAACAAAGAAAATTTGTCTCACGAATGCTAAATTTCTAGAGAATGAATTCCTTCTCAAGAAATATAGTGCGAGTAGACTTGACCTCGCAGAGGTACGAGAAGAACAAACTAACATACAACTAAACCCCAGGTCCCTCAAAAAGGCAGCGATGGAACAACCACAAAGTTATGAACTCATAAGGTCTGGTAGGGAAAGACATGAGCCTAAAAGATATGGTTTCCATATTGATGAGGAACATGATTAGGTCATTGATAATGACGATCCAACCAGTTATGACGAAGCAATGTTTGACATTGATTCAGTCAAGTGGCTTGAGGCCATGAAATCCGAAATAGACTCTACGTATCAGAATCAAGCCTGGGACTTGGTAGATGGACCTGAAGGGATAAAACCAATAGGCTGCAAGTGGATTTACAAGCGTAAAATTGATGCAGCTGGCAACATCCAAACCTATAAGGCTAGGTTGGTTGCGAAAGGTTATAGAAAAATCCAAGGGATTGACTATGACGAAACCTTTTCGCCTATTGCAATGATAAAGTCCATTCGAATTTTTCTGGCACTACCTGCACACTTTGATTATGAGATTTGGCAGATGGATGTCAAATTAGCTTTCCTTAATGGGAACCTCGTAGAGGAAGTCTATATGACATAACCTGAGGGGTTTGCATCTAAGGATGATCATAATAAAGTATGCAAGCTTAAACGATCCATTGATGGACTCAAGCAAGCCTCCAGAAGTTGGAATATTGTTGGGTTTCTAGATTAGTCTCAAGATCAATTTCAAGCATAGAAACATGTACGAATACAACAATGAAGAATGGCGGAATCATACTTACATTGATCGGATTTAGCGATGCGAGGAACAACAAAAAATTCAAGCTTTCCTCCAAGGTGGCTCACGGCATTTGCTCCATTTTGTGCTCCAAAAATTCGGTCCTTCAAGCACCAAGCTTGGAAAATGGTGATTCCATGCTCACAAGTTGGTTTCGTTATCACCTTCATAAGACCCCGAATGTGTGCTAGCACCTTGGAAATTTTGCCACAAAATTCCCTAAGCTTCTCATTCATCTCACGGTTTTGACAGAAAAATGAAGGAATAAAATGGCCCTTGGCCGAGAGTAGGAAGAGAGAAAAAAGAGAGAATAAGTTGTGTTAGGTTGGTTTGTGTATCTAATACACTTATTGATTTTCCAAAATCAATTAATGATTTACCAAATTCAAAATTGGTAAATGGCATTAAAGCCATCCAACTACCACCATCAATCAAAGTGACAAGTTGTCACATCACTCAAAGTGACTAGATATCACATCAATCAAAGTGACTAATGGTCTGACGCTTGATGTGACTTGTGGGCCACACTTGAATTCTGAATTAACAAATTTTCCGTTGCGACGTAATTAAATAATTATGCCTTGCAAAAGAACTATTCACGTCGCTAACGAATTAACTCTAAATTTACTCGTTCGCCCGAATTAAAATCTAATTTTAATTTCGCCTCGAAATCTAATTTCGAATAATATATCGAATATATTATTTTATCGATTAATTCAAAATTAATCGTTCTCTCTCTCTTTAAATAATATTTTATCCCAGATAAAATATGTCTGTAATTAATCCCAGATTAATAAAGTGTGAGTCATACGTCATCGGTGAATCTTTGGGAAGCGACCCATGAGATCCCCGGATATGTTGGCAGTAAATCCGGTCGTCGGACTATCCGAACAGTATCTTACTTGGAAGATTTCCAGCTCACTGTGTACCGTTATTCAAATATATAGTACCGTTTGCGACTTTTAGTCATCTTTATCGGTTATAGGAAACTTGCTACAGTGACCCCAGTCACTTCAAGTTCCCCTTCTCCATAGACTAAGACAGCATCCTTAGTTCTCTAAGATACTAACGGATGTTCTTAACATCAATCCAGTGACTATCACTCGGATCGGCCTGTTTGTGAATCCATATGCTCAAAGCGTATGATACACCAGGTCTCGTACATTTTTCAATGTACGGTTTCTAGGAGAGTATTGCGAAAGCCAAGCTTTCGCCGATATTTATTTTATGGGAATATCATTTCCAAGAAATGACGTATTATCATTATTTTATAGGACAACCACTATCAGTGCGCTCCCACTAACCTTCTTATATATAAACTAGAATTATTTTCGTTTTGAATTAAATCATACATCATTATGATTATATCAAAACGATAATTCCAAGAACCTAATGCTTGCTTCAATCCAATCATGGATCGAATAATCTCATTATCCAAATGGATTTACCGTGGCAACAGGTAAAAAGTTGAATCGTAATCAACACAATGTTGATAACGATACCTTTCCGTTAAAGCCTAGCTTTATACGTTGGTATGTTGTCATCCATGTATGTCTTCCTAGAAGACATAAAGTACCAATAGGCACAATGCCTTGTGGTACAATCAACTAGTATCCAAACTGGTTGATATACATGGAATCCATTTCGGATTACATGACACTTTGCCATAATTAGGGAGTTGATACCTTGTATCACTTCCTCATACGTAGTCAGTTAGTATTCCCTCAATAAGATAGACATCTTTATGAGGTGCGATCAGAAACCCATACCCCAGGTTGTTTTCTGACTCTATCCGACCTACGCGGTTCTTGTGTATTCGAAGATTAATGGTAATAGTCTCATCCTGGATGAACTATTCATGTTCCATTAAGATTCATGCCTTGAACAGTATTACTCTGATTTCCATCGAGTTATACTATCCTCCCACTTACCACTGCATATCGGTATTCCTTTCAGGAAAATCGTATGGTGAGTAACAATCTAATTGTTCTCTTGTGAGATGTATAAGTACAATACTTATGGTATCCCTAGGATAACCTACATTTGGCACTTATCCTATTTGGGTTTTAGTTTGGTATCATCCAAACATATGCCTAGCATACCCAAATTATCAGGAATGAGAAACCCGGTTTCTTTCCCGTTCATATCTAATATGATATCTGTCAAACAGATTATTATGGAACCTTATTCTAAATAATTTTTGCACTGTTAATACATATCCTATAGAAGGAAACAGTAGCTCAGAGCGACTCGTGATAAACCTTATCATGTCCAACAAAATTCGGTTTTAGTTCGGACACACCGTCTAACTGACGTGTCTCGGGAGGAGTCCTCATCTGAAAGAATACTATACTCTTTCATAAAAACTAGAAACTTATTGCTTAAGTATTTTCATTACAGTCTTACCATGACGGTTTAATACTTTAGCCGATCTGTTTTTCTATTTCGTGTCGAAACTCTAAAAGTTTCCGATTTGTGTTTCAAAAGAAACACATAACCATACGCGATGCCACATCCGTACAGGTCACGAAATATTCATATCCATCTAGCCTAGCTAGACATGGGCCCACTTGCTTCACTATGAAGTAGGGCTAACAGATCGGTGGCATTTACACTGTTACCAAGTAAATAGTGTTTTAGGCACTTTGCCCAAATAGACTAGATTCGTAGACTTTATTTGAATGGAATCAAATCAGTCCTAGTACCCGCTCTTCAAAAGTGCGGATATACGATTCTTGTTTAGTAGTGTCCCTGACAACTATGCCACAATTAAGTTTCTTAACTGATCAAATCAATTAAGCTATTTATTTGTCATGTTATATAATTGAGATATCATTTATATTCAAAATATAAATTCTGTTATTCACATCTAATGTCTTTATCTCAATATCATCTTTATATAATGAACACTTTAGTGTTCTAGAATATAAAGGTACACCCGCAGCGGGTTATACGCGATATAGAGATAATGTTTCTAGTCAAACTAGCTACATTATAACAGTTTCTAAATTTAAGTACTAACCCGAAGGTAGTTCCTTAATTCAGATATCTATGGTTAAAACAACGACTTTCGTCCCGTTTTCAATTCACAGATAAATCTCAATTGAAGTCATATCTTGTTCAAAATAGATTCTGAACATCAATATATATATTTTATGTACCACACTAATTATCTAAAATCCAATTTTAATACTTGCTGTGAACAGATTATGACAAACATATGGATTAAGCACTTAAGTTATCATTACATGATCTTCCAAAGATTATGCTCTACTATTTGCTTAACTCCAGGCTTAGGCATAATACGTTATTTTATCAAATAAAATAAGTTATTATTTTTCCAGGACCATCCTGAAATTTATTCCCAATTGAAAAATAAAATTGTTTAAATACATTTTCGCCCAGGATTATGTCTTAAACATTAATCTTCATTTTTATATTTTGATTCTAATAGTCCAACTATATAATCAATGATTTGTGGTACTATTTATTATAATGATTATAATAGTCCAACTATATAATCAAATATAATCTAAATTAATTAACCTCAATTACATTGATTACTATAGTCCAACTATAAAATCAACTGTAAATTGAAATTAATTAATTCAAATATATTGATTAATATAATCCAATTATATATAATCAAATATAATACAGTCCAACTGTTTATAAAAACAACAATTTAAATATTAGTCCAACTAACATTTAATCTAACGACGAAATAATTTGAATGAGCGCGTATGGCGAGTAATTGAACGTATTATGCAAATTCAATTCTTGCCTCCCACTATTTTCGGCGAGCCTCTAACCCTCTGTCGAGTACTCGGGAAACCGTGTTTCTATTGGCTAGGATCCCGTTAAATATCACACAATCTTGACTTTGGCCAACAAATTGTATGATAATTAACTAGGTAGATCTCGAAGATCAATTGGATCCCATCCAATTCCTAGATCCAGTAGGCGGATATCCAAATCCTAAACATATATCTTATATATGCCAATACATCCAATGTATTACCTAACCTTTTTCCTCTGAATCAACTAAGCCTTGGCTTTGGCACAACAAACCTAGTGATCCCAGTCAAGTGTGACCCATTGACCATGGAAAGCTTCGTAATCAATGTCGATGGACAAGAAATGGTCTTGACTTTGGCCAACAAACCACAACTTGGACAAGACATCGATATGGAACAAAGCTCTCGTGATTCAAACACATCTTCGACGGACAAAGGGCTTGACTTTGGCCAACAACCCAATGCCAATCTCGGATCTTGAGTGAGAATCACTCAATGGAAGGAAAAACACTTGATATTGAGCGAAGGTTTTTCTCGTGCAAATTGGCTACCAATTTATTATCTTTATTAAGGTCTCATCATCATACACCCTTAAACATGCATTCTAAACATATAATAAAGTGCATATGAAATAAAATAATAATGATATGCGGATGGATACTTTACATTGATCCTAGATCAAATCTCTCATTTTCTCTCTCTAACTAGCACATGTATTTACTTCTACCCGTTACACACACTTCTAAAGAAACCTCATTTACATTGAGGGGAATAGGTGAGAAGAGAATACAAAGAGTATAGAGGTGATAAGGCTGGACACGCAGGTCCATTAATAAATCAAATTTATTACAATTTCCAAAATTGTCCCCCCCGACTAATATCCATCTGATATACATTATTCATGCATCGCAACCATGTATTCACACAAGCATGTATCAATCAATCTAATCCAATTAATTAATCTGATAATTAGTGATCATCCAATGTTCAAACAACGATTTGATTTTTGCTGAATCAAACTCGTTTTGCGAATAAGTACTCAAAGTACGAATTCTTGAATTAAATTAAACTACATAATTAAATCCAATTTAATACGCATTTAATTCTAATTCACTATTTAATTCCAAATTAAATATTACACTTTTATTAACGAACCTTTACGACTTAAATTCCAAATTTAATCGCAACGGGTCTTAAAGCCCGATTAACATCTAATGTTTATTTAATTAAAGTCCAATGGGCTTTTAATTAATTTCTATAAGGCGTGGACTTTTGGTCAACTCGGGTCAAACCGAACAACCAAAATCCAATCCGGGAGTTACCCCATAAGCCCAGAAATCAATTTTGGCCCATTCCGCCAATTAAATAATTAAGGTCCATTAAGTCATAATTGGACTTTATGGATGCGGTTTTAGGCCCAATTGGATCCAACCAAATTTGCCTAAACTCAACTTTGTACAACAAAGCCCAAAAGCCCAATCACAACTTAAAGGCCCAATTTCCAAAAATAAGCCCAATTAATTAACTTATAAAATTCTAAATTCCATAATTAATTAACCTAAGTGTAATACACAATTAACCACCCAATTAATATTTCTAAAACATCAATTAGCATACTTAATCATGCACTTTAACATTAAATAGTGTCCAACACAATTTATTAAAATCAAACCCAATTTACATGCTTTTGTTCTCGGCAATAGGGGTTTTTCCAATCCGATTCGGTTTCAATCCAATCGAATCCACAATCATCATTTCCCAAATCATTCAATTCATCCAATGAATTAAAATCAAAAAACACATTGAATTTCAATTCAATTGAATTCGGCCAGGCCACTTTAATTTGGGAAAAATGTTCCAAATCAAAATTCAATCAAATTGAACTTCAAAACAACATTATCCAATTGTTTTAAGTCATCCAATGATCAAACAAACAAAATCACCAAGAAATTTAGGGTTCTTTAATTTCGGCCAACATAAGCAATTTGGGGAAATTTGTTCCAAACACAATTTCAACAAATTGATCCAATCAATCTTAAATTAAACATACTTTAAGCATTCTCATTCATCCAATTTCACAAAATATGCCAAAATCAAGTTTACCCAAATTTGTCACTTTATGCCAACATAAAAAAATTGGGGAAATTTGTTCCAAACATAATTTCTTCAAATTGATCCAATCAATCATTAATTCAACAACATTTAAGCATACTTAATCAATCAATTTAATCAAATCATGCTTCAATTGATTTTACCCAATTTGTCATGCCCAAAATTTAGGGAAAATTGAATCTAATCCAATTTCATGAAATTGATCATACACAACTTCAATTCAACCTCATTCAAGCATACTTCATCAAACATTCAACCAAATCATGCCTAAATCGAGTTTACCCAATTTTAACCCTAACTTTTTCATGCTTGATCAAAGCTCAAGATACCATTGATGAGTTCTAATATAGGTCCCAAGATCATGAAATCAAGCACAAAATTCGCATGAATACACAAAGGAGTAAGGCGGAATACATAACTCACATTGAACGGTTGAGATGCGAAGAGAACAAGCTGTGTTTTTACCTCCCTCCAAGCTCACGGCAACAGCTCTCCAAGGCAGTGGGCTGCTCGGTTTTGACTGGTTTGGTTCCTCCATGACTCGGCCATTGATGAACACCATGGAAGCTCAAAGCTTCAAGGTTCAAAAGGAATTCCAAGCTCATAAATTTGTTTCCCTATCACCTATGTATAACCCAAGGTGTGTGCTAGCACCACATCTTCTTCCTTGCTTCTCATTGATTCGGTCACAACCAGAAATTTTGGAGAAGAAACGGTTCCAAACCGTGAAGAAGAATAAGAAGAAAATAGAGGGAAAATGGTTTCCTCCAAAACCGTGAATGGAGAGAGAAAAGGTAAATGGTTTTTACTTATATATTATTTTATTTCCAAAAATAAAATCAAATACAAAAGCATTTACATTTACCAAAAAACAAAAGTCAAAAAGCAAAAGAGCATTTAAAGCTTTTCAACTACCACATCAATCACTCAAATCAATGACAACTTGTCACATCACTCAAAGTGACATTTGATTTGACGCTTGATGTGACTTACGATTTGACACTCGATTTGACTTGCGTGCCGCACTCGAATTCAAAATATGACTGCGCTCACAATAATCCCGGGCTCGGGTTCGCTAATTCCAAATTAACGAATTTTCCGTCGCGTCGTAATTAAATGATTACGCCTAGCGAAATCACTATTCACATCGCTAACGAATTAATTCTAAATTAATTCGTTCGCCCGAATTAAAATCTAATTTTAATTCCGCGTCGAAATCCAATTTCGTATAATATATCGAATATATTTTTTATCGATTCATTCCAAATTAATCGTTCTCTTCTTTAACGATACTTTATCCGAGATAAAATATCTCTGAATTAATCCCAGATTAATTTCTCTCTAGAAATTAATCTTCTCTCTTTACTAATTAATCCCAGATTAATCATAGTGCGAGTCATACATCATCGGTGAATCTTTGGGAAGCGACCCATGAGATCTCCGGATATGTTGGCAGTAAATACGGTCGTCGGACTATCCGAACACGTAAGTACCTCGTACTACGTTTATACCGATTTAAGACAAGGTTGGCTTCTAGCAAAGCGCCATGCCTACCCAATTCTCCAGAAATATTCTTACAGGAATATATAGATCTGTATCAAGCGTAGTATACCGTAGTATTGCGTATATCAGCCCAGTATCGGATAGTCACGTGCTAGGGCTGGGGCTGGATAAGTGTCTGCCCCGTCCGAAGCACATGTCGGATGTCTGGTAACTAGTCTCTATAATCGGATATACATGACCTTGTCATAATATCCCGATGGCCGGCCAGCACTTAAGAGCACTAATACCGTATCCTGCGTGACATCATCTCCACTATGACTGGAGTGATACTTCCGTCTTGACATCACACCCAATACACTACGACTCTCTGATAAACCCAGAAGTGGTGTACGCAGAACCGGTTAAAGCCCTGTACCACCAAGACCAAAGTCTACCGATTATCGCAAGTATTAGCGATGTAAGTCTCAGGTTAAGACTATACACACCTACCTTGATTTCGGCCTCCCATAGACACATAGTCATAATACCAATGGGATTCCGAGGGGTCTATCCAGAGCGAAGCTGTTTCCCGTAGCATCGGTGAAACACGACCTCCTATCGCACTTGCATAAGTATCCGATACTTATATATATGAGAACTATGCCGTTGTGCCCTCACAACGAACACAAGTGCAATACTAGCCTATTCCGCATTATCGATGTCCAGTCTCGATAATACTCCGGCTAGGGATATTTAATGATTAAACCTTCGGGGACTGATACTGTCTCATATCATTCTCAGTCCAGGAACTAATCATAGGGACCTCTCTCCATTTATATATCTATGGTGATCTAATCACAAATGATGAGAGTGCAATTTCCTTGTCACATAGTTAATTTGCTACAACAACACAATGATCTGTGCAAATAGTGACGCTATGGGTCATTTTGTCCAACAATATGGACCTTCTATCATTTATATATTTTGGTAATCTAATTACAAATGGTAAAAGGCCAATTTCCTTTGTCACATAGTTAATTTGTACAATAACACCATGATCTATACAAATAGTGATGCTATAGGTCATAATTGTCCAAAAAATATATGATTTGATGAGACAATCAAATAATTTGACTTCATAAAAAATGTAGACGAGCCTTGTGTTTACAGGAAAAGTAGTGGGAGTGATGTTGTATTTTTTGTATTATATGTCGATGACATATTAATCATGGGGAATGATATTCCCACGATGCAAGCCATCAAGCAATGGTTATCTCATAATTTCTCCATGAAAGATTTGGGAGAAGCAGCCTACATCCTCGACATTAAGATCTACCGTAATAGATCTAAGAGGTTGTTAGGACTTCTCAATCTACGTACATAGTTAAAGTTTTGAAAAGATTCAAAATGGAAGATTCCAAAAGAGGTAATTACCTACTTGTCATGGAATCAAATTATCTAGGAGCAATGTCCACATAATTCAGAGAGAGAGCGTATGAGTATGATCTCTTATGCTTCAGCAATAGGATCGATCATGTACGCCATGCTATGTACACGACATGATGTCTCTTATGCTCTTAGCATAACGAGTAGGTATCAGGCAAATCCTGGTGAGCAACACTGGGCAGCTATCAAAAAATCCTCAAGTATCTGAGAATAACAAATGATATGTTTTTGACATACGGAGATTGTTCTGAGATGAAAGTCATTGGTTATTGTGATGTGAGCTTTCAGACCGATAGGGATGATAGCAGATCGCAAATAGGATCTTTGTTTACTTTAAATGGTGGTGTTGTAAGTTGGAAAAGCTCAAAGCAGTCAACTACAACGGACTCCACCACTGATGCCGAGTATATTGCAGCATCTGAGGCAGCTAAAGAAGCAGGCTGGATAAAGAAGTTCATCACGGAGCTGGAAGTGCTTCCCGTGATAAAGAATGGCGTCACGATGTACTGTGACAACACGGGCGCCATTGCTCAATCAAATGAACCAAGGTCCCACCATAAATCCAAGCATGTACTCAGGTGATTTTATCTCATCAGGGAGATTGTTGAGAGAAAACCCTAATAAGAGTTTGCGCTGAATTGGAATTCAAAACAAATAAATTTTTTTTACTATTCACGTGAATTGTAATTTTTTTAATTCCAATTCCCAAAGTGCCCATATCGTCATTCACCAATCCCTAAGCTGTTAGACATTATGTCCCATAGCGTCACTGTTTGTAAATAGATGTATTGTATTATTGTACAAAATTAACTATGTGATAATGAAATTGCCTTTTGCCGTTTTGTAATATTATTTACTTGATATAATAAATGGCGAAAGTCCATATGATTAATACCAGATTGAGATGATATGAGACAGTATCAATCCATAAAGGTTAATCATTAAATATCCCTAGTCGGAGTATTATCGAGATCGGACATCGATAATGCGGAATAGACTAGTATTGCGCTTGTGCACGTTGTGAGGGCACAACGACATAGTTCTCATATATTTAAGTATTGGATACTTATGCAAGTGCGATAGGGGTTGTGTTTTACCGATGGTACGGAAAACAGCTTCGCTCTGGATAGACCCCGCGGAATCCCATTGGTAGTATGTCTGCGTGTCTATGGGAGGCCGCATCAGGGTAGGTGTATATGGTCTTAACCTGAGACTTACATCGCTAGTACTTGCGACAATCGGTAAACTTTGGTTTGTTTGGTGGGGGACCTTAACCGGTTCTGTGTACACCTCTTCTGGGTTTATCGAGAATCGTAGTGTACTGGATATGATGTCGAGATGGAAGTATCACTTCAGACATATGGAGGTGATGATCACGCAGGACACATAACTAGTACTCTATAAAAGGTTGCAACCGTCGGGACAATATGACCAGGTCAGGATTGTCCGATTTAAAGAGACTGGTTGCTTGATGTCCGATATATGTTTCGTACGGGGCAGACACATCTCCAGCCCTAGGCCTAACATGTGATCATCCGATACTGGATCGATGTACGCAATACTACGGTATACTACGCTTGATATAGATCTTATATTCCTATAAGAATATTTCTGGAGAATTGGGTAGGCATGGCGCTTTGCTAGAAGCCAACCTTGTCTTGTGAATCGGTAAGAACGTAGTACGAGGTACGTACGTGTTCGGATTATCCGACGACCGTATTTACTGCCAAAATATCCGGAGATCTCTTGGGTCGCTTCCTGAAGATTCACCTATGATATTTGATTCGGACTTAATTAATCTTGGATTAATTGCGGAGAAACTTTATCTTGGATAAAGTGCCTAATTTAGAGAGAGAACGATTAATTTGGAATTAATCGATAAAATTATTATATTCGATATAATAATCGAAATTCGATTTCGACGCGAAATTAAAATTAGATTTTAATTCGGGCATACGAGTTAATTTAGAATTAATTCGTTAGCGACGTAAATAATAATTTCGCCAGGCGCAATTATTTATTTAAATTCGGTTTAATTAACGTCGCGACGTAAGCTCGGTATTTCGGAAATATCGAACCCGAACGCGTGAGTGCACGTGGTCCCACTTTCATTTGGAAACGTGTGGGGCCCACATGACACATGTCATTATATGCATTATTTAATTGGTAATGCATTGCATGGTGATAGTGTGCAATACACTCAAAGGTTTTGCATGGAGTTTGAGTGTTTGACACTCTAAGCCATTGCATGGTTTGTGTCATAAGTTTATTATTATTTAATAAATATTATGACATAAATATAAATTGATTTTTGGTAACAAAAAATCATTTTACACAAAAATCTCTCTTCTCTCTCAAAATCCCGTGAACTCCATTGAAGGGCAAAGAAGATTTGAGTTTCTTTCTCCATTTGCTAGCACATTCAAGGATCAAAGGAGGTGATAGGGAAACCATCAAAGAGCTTGGAATACACAAAGCTTGGAGCTTTCCACCTTTTTCTCCTCTTGGCCGAATCAACCAACACTTGGAGCTTCCATTTGGTTTGATTTTCTTCATCAACAAAGCATTGTAAGTATGATTCCGCCATACTTCAAAGTTTAATATATATTCATTTATTATATTTCATATGCTTAATCTTTCCTTGGGACATATTATAGAAACCAACATAAGCCACTATGGAACCTCATAAATGATATGTTCAATAATTAAACACATTGAACCATTTATGAAAAATTCCTACATCAATCATATATGATGTTATATTTGTATTGTGCACTGTTAACCATTGATTTCGACATTGTTGTGTGTGACCTTTTGGGTTCCCCTCAAGTTGGATATGAAATGAATCGTGATAATTTAATCGAACATAAATTATCCTCCGATTAGATGGTCGTTCGATTTCAATGACCAAGGTTGACATCTAGCAACATTCCAAGGCCCCAAAATGAGAAGGAAAGATATATATATCCATTCTGAATACGATTTACATATGATATGGTCCCTCGCCTCACTGTATCCCCACCTATTGACCTAGGGTACGGAAAATGTCTACCCATATGGTCAAATGTATGATGTTGATAGTGTCATGAATGGTGCTAACCCAAGAATCTCACATGATTCTTCCGTTGTGGCCACAGTCTCAAGCACTGATCACACATATCAACCTGCGAACTGGAATATTACTCTTATAAGAAAATATTATCCGAGACAGTGGTGATTCTTTATTTTATCTTTATAAACTTCATGTGGTTCAACAAATGACCCTATCATACCCTTATGACCGGATCTTTTGAATCGGGGAAGGAGAATGTCAAAGTTATTTGATCCACACATAAGAATGTAAAGACCTCAAGTCTAAGGACTAGCCATATAATCGATACATGAAAGTTCTCATAGACACATGGGATAAACACTCCTTATGAAAACTTTCGGAGGTCATTTCGATGGACACAAGCAACTCATGCATCCATGTGATACACCAAGCTGACGGATCTCCGCTAGTAGCCTATAAGATCAGCTACCCCACTTAAGGGCGGATCATATCATCATGCTAGCTCTCCGCTTTGTCAACGCCCAGATTATTCACAAAACTATGACTAGGAACATTTAAGAGTAATGATTCTCATAAAGCGTGGAAGCCATCGTCTTATTACTTCAAGGGCTTTATTACATTGTTGATGATTAATATAAGTTATGTAAGACACGTATAATAAAGATTGTCATTTTATTAATTAATGAAAAAATAACAAATACATGTACTTATAGCCCATCCACAAGTTGTGTATAGGGCATATCCATAACATAAAGCACTCTTACTCAAGCTCTCAAAGTATATCGCCCTCTAAACGCCGGCCCACCGCCCTCACGACAGTCTATGGAGGTCAAGGTAACCCGGAACCTTGCTCTTCCTTATTTTTCGCTACTGACATGAGCGTCGGAGTACCAATGGCACCCATAACACTGGTGGGTAGTAACTCCCCGCTCACTCTACCTTTGTTTTGAAAGATCGCTTGTGCCCCATCATATAAATTCTCGATTGTGGACCCAAGGCAAAATCCATCGTCCATAGTATCGAATACCTATAGTTGTCATGTTATGAGAATCAATATTCTCTACACAAAACTACACACATCTCCTTTCTTTAGCTTCATAATTTTTCTTAATCTATTCACAATAATTGTAAATAATTGATTAGTAAACAGTGTCAGACATGTGACCTCTAAAGGTCACTAAAGCCAAGAAACTTCATTATCGGATAAGCAAATACCTAATAGAGTTTTCCTTAATGCCAGTGAAGAATCTCGAGACATAAACCAATTTATGGCAATCCTTACTGTATAAGAAACAATTCTTTTTGAAGGATTATATCTTAGCCTACTCTAATCTAAAACATATTCTAGAAAACTGCAATCATAAGAATAGTAAGAAAACATATATAAAATATACATACAGTGGATTAAAAATTTAATTCTATCAACATAACAGAATGAGGAAAACATAAGTGGCAATTTTCATAAAATTACACATTGCCTTAGTTATGGATTTTTAACCCAGTAGTGTCTCTCACTACTTTACGTAATTTCATAATCCCCAACGGAAAATGGGAATTCAATAAATAAATTGAATTCCATAGTGAGAAGTGGACCCTATGAATATAATTCGCTCATAGTTTTGGCACGTTCTCGCCTATGTATAGTCACAAGTAGACAACTCATTTGTCAATCACACTCACCGTGACTCATTATTTTGGTCATGGCTGCTTATCGTTGTGAAAGCTTTGACACGTTTACATGAGGCGTATCAAGGTTACACTTGTCAATGACAAACTCAAGCTACCGACGTAGTCCGGACAACTTTGGCACGTTCAAGAATCCATTTTCACTTTAATTTATCTAATATCAAATACATATCTGGTATAAAATAAATTTACATCGAATATATCCTTACAGCTTTGGCACGTTCACAGATATAGCCACAAAAAATTATTTATATCCGTATTGACAAGACGAACCAAGAAACAAGTATTGCTAATACTAATCACTTTAATGCCTTATTTAAGGGGGATTTTCCTAAATTGTCAAACAATCTGAAATTATTCAAATTAATTTCATATGCTTGTGCAGTTAATAAAATTGGATTAAAGATCCTATATCAAACATGATAAATATAATGGATGTAGAATCAGACTAGCTCTAATATAATTTTGTCGAGGTTATAAGTGACAGAAGCCTGGTTCGAACGAAAACGTAACATTAAAATTTTTAAACTTACCGAAAAAATTATTCAATATCCCATGTAAATAATTCATTCATAATTCACCTGAACATTTTATTCAATATCGAATAACAACATAATTGATTTAGAAAAACCGTAAAAGTTTTACGAAAACATTTTTCCGTAAAATAGCATAAAACGCATTTCCGGACTGAACTGACAAACCAATACCACATGGGATTTCCCAGGTTATCCCCAATAGTACTGGGGCAGTTCATGGGCTGCCCAAACAATGACCAATTTACTATTTGGACAGTTGTTATCCGGTTAGCTCAAAAGTTACTCTATAACGCCATAATTTTTTTTTTATCTTTTTTGTATATTTTCACTCGGAAATAATTTCTGGAAATTATTCTAACATCCAATACATTTAAATATCATATTTTTCAACATCAAATTTTCAGATTTGATCTACATATAAAAATAATCATTTTTCATGCTTTAAATCCAATTTTCTTAACATTAATCAAATTAATTTCTACACCAATCAAAGCCACTATAAATGAAGAACTCAAGAAAAATTATAGGTATTGTAAGAGTGGTCATAATACTCTAGTAATAATCAAAGTACGCTTATATTACAGTAATTAAGCTTACTAACATTCTACACATGCATATATTCATTTTAAAAACATCCAACCATCTCAACATCTATTCAAGAGAGGGAAAAATAAATTTACATCATATGTAATTAGATAAACCAATAGAAATAATTTTCTAAAGGAAGAAAGTAAGAAAAATACTTTAGTTTTCAATTTTTCTCAAACAAAAGCTCTAGCATTTTTTATTTTCTCTCAAATCTCTCTTTTTATATGTTTTTGGAATCTTGAACGTACTAAGCAAAAATGAAACAAATCCATTTTAACTTGGTTCATGCTTGGCCAAAAACTGTCTAACCAGAATAGTCAAATTTGGTTTCAAATTTAATTAAATGAAGCAAAGTTCAATTTGAAAACAACTTACATTATCAAAGACAAGTGTAACCAATTATAACAAACCATTTATCTAGCAAATGATGACATTAAAATATTTTTAAATACATAATTTATTTAACAATTAAATAACTTAAATTATTAATTAATATAAATATCTAAATATATGTATTATTATTTATATTAAATAATATAATACACATATTAATGACAAGTGTCAAAATATTATATTTGACAATTAATTAATGTGTATTTAATTAAATCATGTATTAAATAAAAATATACATTAAATAGGAAAATACCAAAATACCTATATCCATGTATTTCCATTTAATCGTTAAACGATTCGAATTTGTAATGATCGATAGTCTCTATGTTGGATAATATGACCCATAGCGTCACTATTTGCACAGATCATTGTGTTGTTGTAGCAAATTAACTATGTAACAAGGAAATTGCACTCTCGTCATTTTGTGATTAGATCACCATAGATGTATAAATGAAGAGAGGTCCCTATGATTAGTTCCTGGAGGTCGTGTTTCACCGATGGTACGGGAAACAGCTTCGCTCTGGATAGACCCTTCGGAATCCCATTGGTATTATGACTAGGTGTCTATGGGAGGCCGAAATCAAGGTAGGTGTGTATAGTCTTAACCTGAGACTTACATCGCTAATACTTACGACAATCGGTAAACTTTGGTTTTGGTGGTTGGGGTATCTTAACTGGTTCTGTGTTCACCTCTTCTGGGTTTATCAGAGAATCGTAGTGTATTGGATGTGATGTCGAGACGGAAGTGTCACTCCAGTCATAGTGGAGATGATGTCACGCAGGATACGGTATTAGTGCTCTTAAGTGATGCGCATCCAATCGTGATATTATGACCAGGTCATGAATATCCGATTATAGAGACTAGTTACCAGACATCCGATATGTGTTTCGGACGGGGCAGACACTTATCCAGCCCCAGCCCTAGCACGTGACTATTTGATACTGGACCGATATGCACAATACAATTGTATACTACGCTTGATACAGATCTTTGATATTCTTTGATGAATATGTCCGGAGAACTTGGGAAGACTTGGTGCTTTGCTAGGAGTCGACCTTGTCTCGTAAATCGGTAGAACGTAGTACTTGGTACGTACGTGATTCGGATACTCCGACGACCGTATTTACTGCCAGATTATCCTGGGATCTCATGGGTCGCTTCCCGATAATCCACCGATGACGCACAACTCGCACTCTTGAATAATCGGGGATTATAAAGAAGAGAGAGAGAAAATTAATCTAGGATTAATAAAGGAGATGTTTTATCCGGGATAAAATGTCGTCTAAAGAGAGAGAACGATTAATTCGGAATTAATCGATGAATTAATATATTCGATATATTAAATGAAATTAGATTTCGACGCGGAATTAAAATTAGATTTTAATTCGGGCAAACGAGTTAATTTAGAATTAATTCGTTAGCGACGTAAATAATAATTTCGCTAGCCGCAATTATTCGATTGAATTAACGTCGCGACGTAAGCTCGGTATTTCGGAAATATCGAACCCGAACGCGTGAGTGCACGTGGGCCCACTTTCATTTGGAAACGTGTGGGGCCCACATGACACATGTCATTCTAATGCATTGCATGTAGATAGTGTACAATGCACTCAATGTTATTGCATGTAGATAGTGTACAATGCACTCAATGTTATTGCATGGAAATTGAGTGTTTGACACTCTAAGCCATTGCATGTTTTGTGTCATAATTTTATTATTAATTTAATGAATATTATGGCATAAATATAAATTGATTTTTTGGTAACAAAAATTAATTACACAACACATTTCATCTCTCTCAAATTCTCTCTTCTCTCACGCCCAAATGGGCACAATGCTCACTGGTTTTGAACCAGAAAAACCTGAGCAATAGGGAAGCTAAGAGTGGTTTCTCATGGTGAGAAATCAAGTGCTAGCACACTTACAAGTCTTGCGAAGGTGGTAGGGAGGTTCGACCATGAGACGGGATCCATCCGACGAAGCTAGGAGCTCCGTTTTTTCACTCAATTTTCTGTTTTTGTAGGCAGTGGACTGCATGTAGTAGGCTTACATGGCAGTGCGTTTTTGGGTTCATTTGTCTTCAAATCGACTCTACTGATCAATGTGAGTATTCCGCTACCTCCGTTGATGTGTTCACACATAATTTCATGTCTTGTTTGATCTTGGGACCTTAGAATAAACCAACACTCTACTACTGTTACATTTCAAGACGAGAGTAAACATAATATAAATTATTTTGGGACACAAATATGATCATGAGATGAATTTGGAGACAGTCGGTAAATTCCTCGAAATTCCGATACGAAAATGTATGATATTCCGCTCTGGACAACATATAGTATTTGGGCTGTAACTTTTTCATACGAACTCTGATTTTTATGAACTTTTTATTGCCGAAAAGCTGAGATCGACATATAAAATGTCCGCGTTGAGCATTTTTCCAAATTCTAATTGAAAATAGGTCACAAATGCGAGTTCAAAATCTGGGTGAATAGTGTTGCGGACCTATCTAGACAAATCTCAATCTTTCTCCACATTTCTACACTTTTCTTCACTATTCCAAATTTCAAATAATCCCTACTACATAAGGGGAAAACTATTCATGATTTCACAAAATTAGAAAGGAAAAATAAGAAGAAAATGTTGGAAAGTAGAAGAAGGAGAAAAGAATAAGAAGAAGAAGTATAAGAAGAAGAAAGAAAGAGAAGGAGAATAAAAAGAGAATAGGAAAGAAGAAATAGAGAAAAAGGGCTTAGCATTCATGAAAGATGATGGAAACTACAAGAAAGAAGGTAAGACTCACTTGACCCAAATTTGGAATATGAAGTTTTGAGGTTATTGAGGTTTTATTAGTAATGTGGGCATGTAAATGATTGCATTTTGATGGATAATAATACAAGAAACTAATTATGTTATGTAATGACCAATTCATGGTAATATTAGATTTAGGGTGATTTGGGAATTTTGGTATAAAGGAGTTGTGGATAATGAAATGGTGGTTTAGCATATGTGAAAATAAAGTTTTGTGATGGATTGTGTAATTGTGGTCCATTTGGGGTAAACCACCATTTCATCGTCCACAACTCATTTATACAAAAATTCCCAAAACATGGGCTCGTATATTCCTGAAAAATGGGCTTACATCGCGACGCAGAAGGTCTCGCATTGTGACATGTCCTGGAAATTTTGTGCAGAATGGCTTCTAGATTGAGCGCGTCGCGACGCGAACTGGAATATTTGTGCATATGTTTCTGGAACCGTGCGCGTCGCGACGCGAAGACCTGAATTTCCCAAAATCAGTTTTAAACAATCCCAATTCCACCATAGCATGTTAGAGGCCGCCTTATAGGTCTTATATTAGTTCGTATGCATACCTTACATCAAGACACAAGAATGATATGTTGGACAATTATGACCCATAGCGTCACTATTTGTACAGATCATGGTGTTGTTGTACAAATTAACTATGTGACAAAAGAGATTGCACTATTATCATTTGTGATTAGATCACCTAGATGTATAAATGATATGAGGTCCCTATGATTTGTTCCTGGATTGAGAATGATATGAGACAGTATCAGCCCACGAAGGATAAATCATTAAATATCCATAGTCAGAGTATTATCGAGATTGGACATCGATAAATGTGTAAAAGACTAGTATTACACTTGTGCGCATTGTGAGGGCACAACGACATAGTTCTCATATATTTGGGTATAGGATACTCATGCAAGTGTAATAGGAGGTTGTGTTTTACCGATGGTACGGGAAACAGCTTCGCACTGGATAGACCCCATCGGAATTCCATTGGTAGTATGACTATGTGTCTATGGAAGTCCGAAATCAGGGTTGGTATATTTGGTCTTAACCCGAGACTTGCACCGCTAATACTTGCGACAATGAATATACTTTGGTTTTGGTCGTCCGGGGCTTTAACCGGTTTCTGTGTACGCCACTTCTGGGTATATTGAGAATCGTAGTGTGTTGGGTGTGATGTCAAGACAGAAGTATCACTTTAGTCATATGGAGATGATTGTCAGGTAGGATACGATACTAGTACTCTTATGTACTGCAGTCATCGGGATAAAATGACAAGGTTAGGTTTATCCGATTATAGAGACTAGTTACCAGACATCCGACATGTGCTTCGTACGGGGCAAAAACAGTTCCAGCCCTAGGCCTAGCACGTGACATCCGATACTGGATCGACATACACGATACTACGTATACTACGCCTGATATAGATCCTTTATTCCTGTAAGGATATTTCTGGAGAATTGGGTAGGCATGGTGCTTTGCTAGAAGCCAACCTTGTCTTGTAAATCGGTATATATCTAGTACTAGGTACTTACGTGTTCGGATAGTCCGACGACGGAATTTACTGCCAACATATCCGGGGATCTCACGGGTCGCTTCCCGAAGATTCACCGATGACGTATTACTCGCACTTTAATTAATCTAGGATTAATTAGAAGAGAGAGAAAATTAATATGGGATTAATTACAGGATAAAATATCTATTAAAGAGAGATAACGATTAATTTTAATTCGGGCGAACGAGTTAATTTAGAATTAATTCGTTAGCGACGTGAATAGTGATTTCACTAGGCTTAATCATTTAATTACGACCCAACGGAAAATTTGTTAATTTGGAATTAGCGAACCCGAGCTCGGGATTGTTTACGAGCGCATTCACATTTCGAATTCGAGTGCGGTACGCAAGTCAAATCAAGCATCAAATCATCAGTCACATCAAACGTCAAATCATGTCACTTTGAGTGATGTGACAATTCATTGATTGAGTGATGTGAGTTGATGGGGGTGGTTGGCAAAACTTTATTGCCTTGACTTTTTGAAAAGTGGAAATGGTATATGTTTTATTTTGTTTTTGGGAAACAAATAATGAAATACACAAATCCATCATTCTCTCTCTTTGTTCACGTTTTTGGAGACAAAAACTCCTCTCTCTCTCTCGGCCATTTGGCCATTTTCTTCACTGATTTTTCTGGGCAGAAACAGTGAGATGGGAAGCAAAAGTGTGGGAAATTTGTGGCAAATATCTTGAGAGCTAGCACTCCGAGAGACATGCGAAGGTGATAGGGATGTCCACCCATGAGCTTGGAATCGTTTGACAAAGCTTGGAGCTTGACGAAGGACCAACCATGGCCGAAAATAGTGGGCTATTTCACTGCCACTGCCGAGTATGAAAGAAGGCAGAAACCGAATTATTGTCACCTCTAGCGTCGCTCAAGCGATTGATGTGAGTATTCCGCAACTCCCTCGTTGTATTCACACTTATTTTCATTGCTTGATTCGATCTTGGGAAGCTTAGAGTATTCCAACATGATATGCCTTGTACATAAAATATATTAAAGTATTAATAAGCTTAGCTAAGTTCCGAAGCTTAGCTAAGTACAACGTATATGCTAATCAAGTTTCCGATCATAGATTATCCACACGAACCACAATCTTCTTCGATGAGGGGATTCATTGCCAGCCAAATTCCAAAATATGTGAGTGGACATTTTCTTTTAAGTTGATTTTCCTTATGTTGCTGTTTAAATCATACTTACTTTTCTCTTTTAGGGCGTTAGCCAATTTTATTATCAGTTATATTTTGTTCAGCATGTTTGAGAAATGATTTAGAAAAGAAATATTTTTAAACATGAGTTTTATGTTTTCCAGGCATGAGGGAAAAACCCACCTCAGTTTCAGACTTGGAATCGACGGATGGCATGTGAACAAGTAGAGGACTGGGGGGACAGAGATACGTAATGCCCCCAGATCCTAGTTCAGTACTAGGGATGACAAATGCCCATAGATCCTAGTTTCAGAGCTTGGAGGGTAGCATAGATAAGCACCCCCGCTTCTAGTTTAGTGGCTTGGGGGACGGCGATACGTAATGCCCCAATGTCATGGATTTGCACTCTTGGCTCTAGATAGAAGTATAGGGGGACGACGATACGTAACGCCCACATACATCAGTTTTTTCTGAGAAAGTAAATCGTGTTTAGTGATATATATATATATATTAGACAAAAACCCGATAATATATAATGTAGTGTGCAATTACAACGTATTATTGTTTCTTCTTCACTAACATTGGAGCAGGAAGAAAAAATATTGAAAGTGTTATGAGAACGCAAAAGAGCCATTAGCAGGACTATAGCAGACATTCGAGGCATTAGTCCATCATTTTCCATGCATAGGATTCTGATGAACGATGAGTACAAACCCACAGTGGAGCATCAACGGAGACTCAATCCAATCCTGAAGGAAGTCGTGAAGAAAGAAATCATAAAATGGTTGGATGCTGGCATCATTTACCCCATCTCAGAGAGTACTTGGGTGAGTCATATGCAGTGTGTACCAAAGAAATGAGGAATTATTGTGGTCACCAATGAAAAGAATGAGCCGATCCCAATAAGAACGGTGACTGGATGGAGAGTATGGATGGATTAAAGGAAGCTGAATAAAGCATTGAGAAATTACCATTTTCCGCTACCATTCACTGACCAGATGTTAGACATACTAGCGGGACATGAGTTGTATTGATTTCTAGATGGATATTCAAGGTACAATCAGATTGCCATCGCCCGAGAAGATCAGGAGAAAACCACTTTTACATGTCCCAATGATACTTTTACTTTCCGCATAATGCCATTTGGATTATATAATGCCCCCGCCACTTTTCAGCGTTGCATGATGGCCATCTTCTCAGACATGCTGGAGCAGAGGATAGAGGTATTCATGGATGACTTTTCTGTGTTTTGAGATTCTTTTGACCATTGCTTGCAAAATCTGGAACAGGTGTTACAAAGGTGCGAAAATACAAATCTGATACTCAACTGGGAGAAATGTCATTTCATGGTACAGAAAGGCATTGATCTTGGACACCGGATCTCACAAAAGGGAATTGAGGTAGACAAAGCAAAGATTGAAACAATTGAAAAACTACCTCCACCAACATCTTTCAAAGGGATTCGGAGATTTCTCGGACATGCAGGGTTTTACATGAGATTTATCAAAGACTTTTCCAAGATTGCTAAACCTCTATGCAATCTTCTGGAAAAGGATGTGCCTTTTAACTTTACCAAAGAATGCTAAGAAACTTTTGAGATCTTAAAACAGAAGCTGGTCTCTGCCCCCATCATTGTAGCACCAGACTGGACCCTTCCATTTGAAGTGATGTGCGATGCTAGTGATTTTGCTGTAGGTGCAGTTTTGGGACAATGTAAAGCAAAGATTTTCCACACCATTTACTACTCCAGCAGAACTCTGAATGAAGCTCAACTCAACTACACAACCATTGAATAAGAGTTGCTCGCAATTGTGTACGCTTTTGACAAATTCTGCTCCTATCTGCTGGGTCCCAAAGTGGTGGTCTACACATATCATTCAGCAATCAAATACTTTATCACAAAAAAGATGTCAAACCCATATTGATTCGTTGGATACTTCTTCTGCAAGAATTCGACGTGGAGATCAGAGACATGAAAAGGGACAGAAAATCAGGTGGCAGATCATCTATCGAGACTCGAGAATGGAGAAACAGCTGAAAAAGATCTTTCAATCAAAGAAACTTTTCCAGATGAACAGCTGTTTGCCATGAAATAGCAAAATGCTCATTGGTATGCAGACTATGTCAACTACATTGTGTCAGGAAAATGGCCGTTGGAATGGAAAACTCAGCAACGGAAGAAGTTCTTCAAAGAAGTCAAGCACTATGTATGGGCTGAACCGTACCTGTTCAAATGTTGTGCCGATCAATTATTGAGACGGTGTGTTCCACATGAGGAAATCAACTGTGTTTTGCAGCACTGTCATTCATCACCATATGGCGGACACTTCAGCGGAAACAAAACTGCAGCCAAAGTTCTACAATCAGGTTTGTTCTGGCCCACTCTTTTTAAATATGCTTATCTTTTTGCTTTTCAATGTGACAGGTGCCAGAGAACGTGAAATATTTCCAAGAGAAATGAAGGACCGTTGCAAAATATTATAGAAGTGGAAATATTCGATATGTGGGGTATATATTTCATGTGACCCTTTGTTCCATCATTCAGAAACCTGTACATCCTGGTTGCTGTAGAATACTTCTCCAAATCGGTTGAAGCAATTGCATTGCCATCCAATGATTCAAAAGTGGTGATCAAATTCCTGAAAACAAATATTTTCACTCGGTTCGGAACACCTCGTGCAATCATTAGTGATGGTGGCTCTCATTTCTGCAACAGATACTTTGATCCACTCCTATCCAAATACGGAGTTACTCACAAGGTTGCCACAACTTACCATCCACAGTCAAATGGACAGGTTGATGTTTCAAACAGAAAAATCAAAAGAATCCTAGAAAGAACCATTGGATCAACAAGGAAGGACTGGTCTACAAAACCAGATGATACATTATGGGCCTACCGGACAGCTTACAAGACACCCATTAGTATGTCCCCATATCGATTGGTGTTTTGGAAAGCGTGTCATCTGCCAGTTTAGCTTGAGCACAAGGCGTACTAAGCACTGAAGAAGTTGAATTTTGATTCACAAGCTGCAGGAGAGAAAATACTTCATCAACTCAATCAATTGGAAGAGTTTCGTCTACAGGCTTATGAGAATTCTAGATTATACAAAGAAAAGACAAAGAAATGACGAAGCTTGGAGCTTGACGAAGGACAAACCATGGCCGAAAACAGTGGGATGTTTCACTGCCACTGCCGAGTATGAAAGAAGGCAGAAACTGAATTTTTGTTGCCTCTAGCGTCGCTCAACCGATCGATGTGAGTATTCTGCAACTCCCTCGTTGTATTCGTACTTATTTTCATTGCTTGATTAGATCTTGGGAAGCTTAGAGTATTCCAACATGGTATGCCTTGTACATAAAATATATTGAAGTATTAATAAGCTTAGCTAAGTTCCGAAGCTCATTTTACAACGTATATGTTAATCAAGTTTTCGATCATATATCCACAGGAACCACAATATTCTTCGACGAGGGGATTCATTGCCAGCCAAATTCCAAAATATGTGAGTGGACATTTTCTTTTAAGTTAATTTTCATTATGTTGTTGTTTAAATCATACTTACTTTTCTCTTTTAGGGCGTTAGCCAATTTTATTATCAATTATATTTTGTTCAGCATGTTTAAGAAATGATTTAGAAAAGAAATATTTTTAAACATGAGTTTTATGTTTTCGAGGCATGAGGGAAAAACCCACCTCAGTATGTAACTTGTTTCAGACTTGGAATCGACGGATGGCATGTGAACAAGTAGAGGACTGGGGGGACGGAGATATGTAATGCCCCCAGATCCTAGTTCAGTACTAGGGATGACAAATGCCCATAGATCCTAGTTTCAAAGCTTGGAGGGTAGCATAGATCCGCACCCCCGCTTCTAGCTCAGTGGCTTGGGGGACGGCGATACGTAATGCCCCAAGGTCATGGATTTGCACTCCTGGATCTAGATAGGAGTATGGGGGGACGACGATACGTAACGCCCCCATACGTCAATTTTTTCTGAGACAGTTATAGATTTCAGAAATAGTTTACAGACACAGTTTTCAGAAAAAGTTTTTAGAAAAGAAAGTTTTCATAAAACAACAAATTTAGAAGAAACTTTAAGGAAAGATAAGGTTTACGAAGAGATTTCATATGAGACTTTCAGAAAAGAGTTCATAATTCTCAGACAAGAAAAGAGTTTTCATACAAAGTTATTTCTGAATTTTTGTTTTAGGACCAAATGTTTTCATTGTAGTATTTCAATTTTTATTTTAAATGGTCCACTCACTTAGATCGTTCAAATGATCTAATCCCTCACTCTCAGTTTTCTTATTTTGAAGGTATTCTCGGAGTACGAGCTCGGGAGGACGGATAATGATGCAGTCACTTGGGTATGGAGTCCACCAGGTCAAGTCATGGATTAAGTCTAGTTCAGTCAGAGTCAAAGAGTGTCTTGTAACATTTATGCTATACAGTAATGGTCACATGTATATTGCGTTATAGAAGTTATTGCCATTACTGAAATACGTATTTAATCAGAATACTTAATAGTAGAAGTATTATTCATACATGGTCGATGTGTTGGGCTATGGCCCCATACATAGGTTATATATAAGTGAGATAAGAATAGAAGTTAACAGAAGTCAGAGGCTAATGGGGAGAGTACAGTCTATCTTCTGCCGGTAACATCTCCCATATCGGGGATGTTACAAAGATGGTATCAGAGCATGGTCTAGGGAGTTGGTGACTACAGTGGGTAGAATGCTGGGGTCTTGGATACATAGTATGTCTGAGATACTTGTATGCGGGGCACTACCTCTCCAGTATCCAAACATGAGATAACCACTTCATCTTTAAAAGATATTGGAATGATTCACAACTCTAGATAGTTCAATAATATTGAGTTTTCCTTTAATTCACTTTCGCGCTATTTTATTCACTCGTTTTAGTTTCAAGTCACCGTCCAATCAAACAACCAATCTATTAGATACTTGTAAAAATTTGGCTTCATAAATAATAGCTTCAGTATTAAGTCCTCGTGGGATCGATACATTTTATACTACTTGAACGATACGTGCGCTTGCGTTATACGTGTATGATTACACCGATCAAGAGTCATTGATAGGATTTGTGTCAATTTATGACATATTTGTGAGTCTCGATAAATGATCTGCAACTACATTCTCTGATATTTTCTTATCCTTGATTATGAGATTGAATTCTTAAAGCAAAAATTCTACCGTAGTAATCTTGGTTTTGTATCATGTTTAGACATCAAATATTTAACAGTAGCATGATAATAATAAACAACAGTTGATGAACCAATAAAATATGATCAAAATTTATCCAATATAAATATTACAACAATCAGTTCTTTTTCTGTGGTAGTGTAATTCATTTGTGCACTGTTTAAAGTTCTACTTGTGTTATAGATTACATACGTTTTACCTTTCTTTCTTTTTCCTAATACAATACAAACTGTATAATCACGGACATCACACATTAGCTCAAGGCAAATACCAATAAAGGATTGCATGATAGGAGTAGAAGTTAAAAGAATGATAATCTTGTCAAATAATTTTTGACATTCTTATGTCTATTCAAATATTGCATCTATTAATTGAAGGTTAAACAATGGTCTGGATATGGTACGAAAATTTTTAATGAACCTCATATAAATCCTGCATATCCTAAGAAAAAACGGATTTCCATGACTGTTTTTTGTGGTGGCAATTTAGAGATCACCTTTATTTTTGCCTTGTAAACCACAATGCCTTTAGTGACACAACGTGACCCAAAACAATTCCTGAATTAGTTAGGAAATGAAATTTTTCCCAGTTTAACACAAGTTTTTCTTCTTCACATCTTTTCAAAATATTTTCCAAATTATTCAAGCAATTATCAAATGATTTCCCAAAAATAATTATATGTTCAACCATGTCACTAAATATACTTAATATGCATCGTTGGAATGTTTCTGGTGCATTACAAAGTCCAAATGTTATTTTATTAAATGCAAATGTTCCAAATGGACGTGTGAATGTGGTCTTTTCATGGTCTTCTAAAATAATGAGAATTTGATAATAACCTGAGTAACCATTAGGAAAGCAGTAGTAGGGATGTCCTACTATTATTTCTAAAATTTAGTTGAGAAATGGTAAGGAAAAATGATCTTTTATAGCAGTGTCATTTAAATTTCTATAATCAATGGGCATACGCTAACTAGATGGGATTCGAGTTGGAATTGATTCTCCTTTATCATTATTTACAATAATTGTTCCAGACTTTTTTGGCACAACTTGTGTAGGACTTACCCACTTACTATCGGAGATAGGGTAGATTATGCCCATATCAAGAAGTTTAAGGACTCTTATTTTTACCGCTTCTTTCATGTGAGAGTTTAATCATCTTTGGGTTGACGATATGTCTGTTGGGGTTGGTGCTTGGAGCACTAATCTAGATCGTATTTATGTTCGATTCATGAATAAGAACAATACATTTTTCAATAATATTGCTTAAATATGGCAGCACCTCTTGTCTTTTATTATGTATATTCAATCTAATTCATTATTTTGAAAGTAAATCGTGTTTAGTGATATATATATATATATATATATATATATTAGACAAAAACCCGATAATATATAATGTAGTGTGCAATTACAACGTATTATTGTTTCTTCTTCACTAACATTGGAGCAGGAAGAAAAAATAATGAGAGTGTTACGAGACCACAAAAGAGCCATTGGCAGGACTATAGCAGACATTCGAGGCATTAGTCCATCATTTTCCATGCACAAGATTCTGATGAACGATGAGTACAAACCCACAGTGGAGCATCAACGGAGACTCAATCCATTCATGAAGGAAGTCGTGAAGAAAGAAATCATCAAATGGTTGGATGCTGGCATCATTTACCCCATCTCAGATAGTACTTGGGTGAGTCATATGCAGTGTGTACCAAAGAAAGGAGGAATTATTGTGGTCACCAATGAAAAGAACGAGCCGATCCCAATAAGAACGGTGACTGGATGGAGAGTATGGATGGATTAAAGGAAGCTGAATAAAGCATTGAGAAATTACCATTTTCCGCAACCATTCATTGACCAGATGTTAGAAATACTGGCGGGACATGAGTTGTATTAATTTCTAGATGGATATTCAAGGTACAATCAGATTGCCATCGCCCCAGAAGATCAGGAGAAAACCACTTTTACATGTCCCTATGGTACTTTTACTTTCCGCATAATGCCATTTGGATTATGTAATGCCCCCGCCACTTTTCAGCGTTGCATGATGGCCATCTTCTCAGACATGCTAGAGCAGAGGATAGAGGTATTCATGGATGACTTTTCTATGTTTGGAGATTCTTTTGACCATTGCTTGTAAAATCTGGAACAGGTGTTACAAAGGTGCGAAAATACAAACCTGAGACTCAACTGGGAGAATGTCATTTCATGGTACAGGAAGGCATTGATCTTGGACACCGGATCCCACAAAAGGGAATCGCGGTAGACAAAGCAAAGATTGAAACAATTGAAAAACTACCTCCACCAACATCTGTCAAAAGGATTTGGAGAGCTTTCTCGGACATGCAGGTTTTTACAGGAGATTTATCAAAGACTTTTCCAAGATTGCTAAACCTCTATGCAATCTTCTGGAAAAGGATGTGCCTTTCAACTTTACCAAAGAATGCCAGGAAGCTTTTGAGATCTTAAAACAGAAGCTGGTCTCTGCCCCCATCATTGTAGCACCAGACTGGACCCTTCCAATTGAAGTGATGTGTGATGCTAGTGATTTTGCTGTAGGTGCAGTTTTGGGACAACGTAAAGCAAAGATTTTCCACACCATTTGCTACTACAGCAGAACTCTGAATGAAGCTCAACTCAACTACACAACCACTGAATAAGAGTTGCTTGCAGTTGTGTACGCTTTTGACAATTCCGCTCCTATTTGCTGGGTCCCAAAGTGGTGGTCTACACAGATCATTCAGCAATCAAATACTTTATCACAAAAAAGATACCAAACCCAGATTGATTCGTTGGATACTTCTTCTGCAAGAATTCGACGTGGAGATCAGAGACATGAAAGGGACATAAAATCAGGTGGCAGATCATCTATCGAGACTCGAGAATGGAGAAACAGCTGAAAAAGATCTATCAATCAAAGAAACTTTTCCAGATGAACAACTGTTTGCCATGAAACAGCAAAATGCTCATTGGTATGCAGACTATGTCAACTACATTGTGTCAGGAAAATGGCCGTTGGAATGGAAAACTCAGCAACGGAAGAAGTTCTTCAAAGAAGTCAAGCACTATGTATGGGCTGAACCGTACCTGTTCAAATGCTGTGCTGATCAATTATTGAGACGGTGTGTGCCACATGAGGAAATCAACAGTGTTTTGCAGCACTGTCATTCATCACCATATGGCGGACACTTCAGCGGAAACAAAACTGCAGCCAAAGTTCTACAATCAGGTTTTTGTGTTTTTATTTTAAATAGGTGAAATTGGTAAGAGATAGCTGTGTAAGGAATTTCCACTCCTGAGACGTATCTCAAACCTATTTCAAAACAAGTTAATTTTTGTTTCTTTTCTTTTGATTTATTAATTTGTGAATTCTCTATAATACAGATTAAAATGGATATTCATATGCTTAGTTAGAAGATATTATCAACATGCATAGTAACATACAGACATGAACTATAATTGAAAAGTTTGTAATATTCAGTGCTCTAATTTAATTGGAGGAAGCATCTCAAAAAGCAATTGAGTAAAAAAAATAAAATAAAAAATAAAATAAAAAATCTGAGATCCGAGTTATTAAGTCTGTAAGGGTGTTTTAACACATAGTTCCCTAAAACCAACTGGTTTGGGAGTCACTCGCCCAAAGCTCGCTACATGGATCAAAGATGCTGCAAAAATATATATATCTAAAGTCTGAGTAATTAAGTCTGTAGTGGTGTCCTAACACCTGGTGCCCTAAAACCAACTGGTTTGGGAGCCACCGGCCCAAAGCTCGCTACATAGACGGAAGGTATTGTATATAAATAAAAATAATAATCAAAGAAAAAATCAGAAAAATCAGAAAATTTATTCCATTGCTGCAAAAAGGTGTGAATTCTGATAAAACTTTAGAACAAAAATATTACTCTCTTATCAACTGCACTTATGACTGTTGTGGGCAAAAATGAGTTGTTTAACATTTTGTTGGCTGTGTATATGGAGAATGATAAAAATAATAGGAGAATTTACTTATTCAGTAATTTAGAAAGAAAGAAAACAACTAGTAACTTGGAGTAGAAGTTTCACCGGATTAGTCACTAACTTAATTATTCTCTTTTCACTTGTCTTTTTTCTTTTGTGTGCATTAGTTTCACTACCTTTTTACTTTTATAAAATGTTTGTGGGTATCATTGCTGTAAACCTTCACGAGACTACAACTCGTCCACTAGGGACACCTAGGGGTTTAAAGGCTTGTTGCCTACGCTAAATGCAACTGTAATCCCTACGAAAGTGGTTTAGTTAAATTTTATTATGTTATTTTATTTTGTGTTTTGCTCGAGGACTAGCAAAATTTTAGGTTTCGGGGTGTGATGAGTGGTAAATCTATTACTATTTCCCACTCATTTAACCTAATATTTTGTATATTTTCTTGAGTTTTGTGAATATTTTGATGTGTTTTGTGTTATTTTGTAGATAAATAAAGTTTCAGGACACTCTGGAGGTGATTTGGAGGAAAATAGAGAAAATTGGACGAAAAGGGTATTTTGGTAATTTTTTGCGTCGCGACGCCAAGACCTTCAGCGTCATGACACCTAACGTGCGCCGAACAATGCTAACGTCCGCCGGGTCCACAAATCAAAATCTAAGAAAAGTTTGACTTTGCTAACTTGCGTCGTGCCACGTGTCACCATCACAGTCGATCTGCTAACATGCACCGTGCCACGTGTCAGCATCCTACGGTGCCGACAATCACCATCGCCACGTGTCACTCCACGTCATCGTCCACATCACCAAGTAGACCGAGTGAAACTGCCACGTCATCGTCATGTCATCATTAGCCAATCAGGAAGTGCCACGTGTCGTAATTCTATGGTGCCGACAATCGCCATCGCCACGTCAGTATCAATCATTGACTCTCTTATTCCTATCTGATACGTGGCGGATAAGAATCTACCCGACCAATCACAAGCCGCCACGTGTCACAATAATTGAGCCCCAACCACCTTGCCACGTGTCGCCTTATCACCTTATCCATAATCTGCAGCCGACGAACCAGAGCGTGCCACGTCGACAAAATGAGCGTCGCGACACCAGATGGGCGTCGCGACTCCGGACCCCTACTGACCCCAATAAATAGAGCGCGAAATTCCAGTTTCAGTTGTACCATTCTCTCTCATTTCTTGGATGTAAATAAAGATTCTTCTCTCTAGTTTCTTTTAAATTTTAGTTTTGTAATTAATTTTAATTACTTTTTGTAATAATAATGTTTTACTTTCTTTACTTTTTACAGTTTTTACTATTTGCTATTAGGAGGTAACTTCCCCAGCTATGGTGAAAGTTAATTCTTTTACTATTGCTATTAGATTAATCTCCCTTAAATATAATATATTCACTATTTAAAATATTGAATTAAAAAGGATACCGCCAGATTGGTCGGTTGGTAATTAATTTTAATCTGCTTTAAACCTGACTAATCAAGTATACCGCCAGATTGGTCGGTTGGTAATTAAATTTTCTTACCGCCTATATGGCAGGTTTATTTTGGTTCCGCCTTAATGGCTGGTTGGACTTAATTTGACTTATTCAGGATACCGCCTATATGGCTGGTTGGTAATGTTATCACATGTTTATATATTATATAATGGGAGATATCTAAATTAATAGTAGTAAAAGTAATTCCTTTTACCTTAACATTTTATTTTATTGTAATTTACTTTTCAGTATTTACTTTACCGCATTTTTACTTTATGTATTTTATTTTCAAATTTTTACTAGCCCTAGTTATGTGTTGTAACTAAATTAGTTATCTGGGGTTGTGATGACTTTTAATATCACCGGTTTATAAGGGGTTAGATTATAGTTTGGGTAATATAAAGATTTATTTATTGTGTCTTAATCTTAATGTTTTTTATTAACTGGCCACTAATAAAATGATCTGGTAAATCTCGCTTGGAACGGATGAGGTTACTGACAATCCATGGTCTTCCTAATGATATTCGTTGGGTAATTGAAGCACGGGTCTGATTGGCAGGTTAGTCTTCTGACTCTTTTATTTCACATCTACCTGGTTTTGGAAGAAGCACCTATTCAAAGAAAAGTATAGCTAAGCAAATGGGTGTTTGTTACAAATGTGCACGCTGGAATTACAATACTCATTGTCGTTCTTTAGGAATGGTGTTTGATAATCGCGAAGACAAAATTAAATTCATTAGGGATGGCTTGAGTAAGGAGTCTTTAGATGATATATCTTAGACTCTTGCGACACATCCTAGTGGATATGTTCACATAGCCATTCGTAAATTACATACACAATTTCAAAAAGAAAAACAACAGTTAATTCTCGGGAATCTGACTCAAAAAGACCATGTTTGCCAATTTATAAGAAAATTGGATGGGAAGCTTGTCCCTGACGCATAGACGTCAATCAAGCCGCTACTTTTCTTGTAAATTTTATATCTCTTTGTCTTTTCCTAATAATTGTAATTTGGCAGGTACTAGTGCTATTATTTTACTCATCATTTTTCAGGTGTTATAAATTCAACTCATCATTGCACTTTTGAAGACATCCATAGTAAAACATGGAAGCCACAACAAGAAGACGAGTTGAAAACATCTGTGTGTTTTGCGGTAGTAGTGTTGGTACAAAACCACAATACGTAGAAGCAGCACAAGAATTGGGTCGAGTCTTAGCTACAAGGAATATGCACTTAGTATATGGCGGAAGAAATCATGGACTAATGGGGATCGTTTCAAAGGCTGTACATGAAGGAGACAGTCACGTTTTGGGAATCATCCCAAAACCTTTGGCAGAGGTAAATCTTATCGGATCATCAACGGAGATGAACTGATCGTGCCAGGTATGTCTGAACGACTGGTAGAAAAGATTAATTGTGCTGATGCTTTTATTGCTCTGCCAGGTGGCTTGGGCACATTGGAGGAAATTTTTATAGTGCTATCTTGGGCGAACCTGAACAGACACCAGAAACCATTGGGCTATTTAACGTTGATGGATTTTATGATTTTCTTGTGTGTTTTTTTATGATGCTCGGAGAAATAGGTTTGTGTCAAAACCTATGAAAGAACTCCTCTTTACTGCCAGAACTGCTCTGGATCTAATAGACCAACTCATAGCCTATGAACCACAAGTTGATCCTATCCTTTCAAAGATAAATTGGTCCGAAGACGATCGTGGTAAGAGGCGTCGGATTAATCTGGATCTTAACCTTTGATTTCCTGTAGAATTTCAGCTAACAAGGTATTATCTTCTAAACTCTTCTTCTACTGTTTAAGACATTAGGGAAAATATCTCATTTAGGTTTGGGGGAGGGAATTAGTTGATCAGTACCTTGTTTTTAGTTTGTGTGTTATTTTTATTTTTACTCCAAAATTTTTCAAAAATAAAAAAAATTTGAAAAATTTGAAAAAATTACAAAAATATTTTGCGTTTTTGTGTTTTTATTTTAAATAGGTGAAATTGGTAAAAGATAGCTGTGTAAGGAATTTCCACTCCTAAGACGTATCTCAAACCTATTTCAAAACAAGTTAATTTTTGTTTCTTTCTTTTGATTTATTTAATTTGTGAATTCTCCATAATACAGATTAAAATGGATATTCATATGCTTAGTTAGCAGATATTATCAACATGATAGTAACATACGACATGAGCTATAATTGTAAAGTTTGTAATATTCAGTGCTCTAGTTTAATTGGAGGAAGCATCTCAAAAAGCAATTGAGTAAAAAATAAAATAAAAATCTGAGATCCGAGTTATTAAGTCTGTAAGGGTGTTTTAACACATAGTGCCCTAAAACCAACTGGTTTGGGAGTCACTCGCCCAAAGCTCGCTACATGGATCAAAGATGCTGCAAAAATATATATTCTAAAGTCTGAGTAATTAAGTCTGTAGTGGTGTCCTAACACCTGGTGCCCTAAAACCAACTGGTTTGGGAGCCACCGGCACAAAGCTCGCTACATAGACGGAAGGTATTGTATATAAATAAAAAAAATAATAATCAAAGAAAAAATCAGAAAAATCAGAAAATTTATTCCATTACTCTGCAAAAAGGTGTGAATTCTGATAAAACTTTCGAACAAAAATATTACTCTCTTATCAACTGCACTTATGACTGTTGTGGGCAAAAATAGATTGTTTAACATTTTGTTGGCTGTGTATATGGAGAATGATAAAAATAATCGGAAAATTTACTTATTCAGTAATTTAGAAAGAAAACAACTAGTAACTTGGAGTAGAAGTTTCACCGGATTAGTCACTAACTTAATTATTCTCTTTTCACTTGTTTTTTTCTTTTGTGTGCATTAGTTTCACTACCTTTTTACTTTTATAAAATGTTTGTGGGTATCATTGCTGTAAACCTTAACGAGAATACAACTCGTCCACTAGGGACACCTAGGGGTTTAAAGGCTTGTTGCATACGCTAAATGCAACTGTGATCCCTACGAAAGTGGCTTAGTTAAATTTTATTATGTTATTTTATTTTGTGTTTTGCTCGAGTACTAGCAAAATTTTAGGTTTCGGGGTGTGATGAGTGGTAAATCTATCACTATTTCTCACTTATTTAACCTAATATTTTGTATCGTTTCTTGAGTTTTGTGAATATTTTGATGTGTTTTATGTTATTTGTAGATAAATAAAGTTTCAGGACACTCTGGAGGTGATTTGGAGGAAAATAGTGAAAATTGGACGAAAAAGACATTTTGGTAATTTTCGTGTCGCGACGCCAAGACCTTCAGCGTCGCGACACCTAACGTGCACCGAACAATGCTAACGTGCGTCGGGTCTACAAATCAGAATCTGAGAAAAGTTTGACTTTACTAACGTGCGCCGTGCCACATGACACCATCACATCCGATCTTCTAACATGCACCGTGCCATGTGTCAACATCCTACGGTGCCGACAATCGCCATCGCCACGTGTCACTCCACGTCATTACCACGTCATCGTCCACATCACCAGGTTGACCAAGTGAAATTGCCATGTCATCGTCAGCCAATCAGGAAGTGCCACGTGTCGCAATTCTATGGTGCCGACAATCACCATCACCACGTGTCGCCACGTCAGCGCCACGTCAGCATCAATCATTGACTCTCTTATTCCTAGCTGATACGTGGCGGATAAGAATCTAGCTGACCAATAACAAGCCGCCACGTGTCACAATAATTGAGCCCCAACCACCTTACCTCGTGTCGCATTATCACCTTATCCAGAATCTGCAGCCGACGAACCAGAGCGTGCCACGTCGAAAAAACGGGCGTCGCGACGCCGGACCCCTACTGACCCCTATAAATAGAGCGCGAAATTCCAGTTTCAGTTGTACCATTCTCTCTCATTTCTTGGATGTAAATATGGAGTCTTCTCTCTAGTTTCTTTTAAATTTTAGTTTTGTAATTAATTTTAATTACTTTTTGTAATAATAGTGTTTTACTTTCTTTACTTTTTACAGCTTTTACTATTTGCTATGAGGAGGTAACTCCCCCAGCTAGGGTGAAAGGTAATTCTTTTACTATTACTATTAGATTAATCTCCCTTAAATATAATATATTCACTATTTAAAATATTGACTTAAAAAGGATACCGACAAATTGGTCGGTTGGTAATTCATTTTAATCTGCTTTAAACCTGACTAATCAAGGATACTGCCAGATTGGTCGGTTGGTAATTAAATTTTCTTACCGCCTATTTGGCAGGTTTATTTTGGTTCCGCCTTAATGGTTGGTTGGACTTAATTTGACATAATCAGGATACCGCCTATATGGCTGGTTGGTAAGGTTATCACAAGTTTATATATTATATAATGGGAGATATCTAAATTAGTAGTAGTAAAAGTAATTCCTTTTACCTTAAAATTTTATTTTATTGTAATTTACTTTTCAGTAATTACTTTACCGTATTTTTACTTTATGTATTTTATTTCAAATTTTTACTAGCCCTAGTTATGTGTTGTAACTAAATTAGTTATATGGGGTTGTGATGACTTTTAATATCACGGTTTATAAGAGGTTAGATTATAGTTTGGGTAATATAAAGATTTATTTATTGAGTCTTAATCTTAATGCTTTTTATTAACTGGCCACTAATAAAATTGATCTGGTAAATCTGGCTTGGAACAGATGATGTTACTGACAATCCATTGTCTTCCTAATGATATTCGTTGGGTAATTGAAGCACGAGTCCGATTGGCAGGTGAGTCTTCTGACTCTTTTATTTCACATCTACCTGGTTTTGGAAGAAGCACCTATTCAAAGAAACGTAGAGCTAAGCAAATGGGTGTTTGTTACAAATGTGCACGATGGAATTGCAATACTCGTTGTCGTTCTTTAGGAATGGTGTTTGATAATCGCAAAGACAAAATTAAATTCATTATGGATGGCTTGAGTAGGAGTCCTTAGATGATATATCTTCGACTCTTGAGACGCATCCTAGTGGATATGTTCACATTGCCATTCGCAAATTACATACACAATTTCAAAAAGAAAGACAATAGTTAAGTCTCGGGAATCTGACTCAAAAAGACCTTGTTTGCAAATTTATAAGAAAATTGGATGGGAAGCTTGTCCCTGACGCATATACGTCAATCAAGCCGCTACTTTTCTTGTAAATATTATATCTATTTGTCTTTTTCTTAATAATTGTAATTTGTTTTGTTGTTTTCTTTTACTTTATCCGACAGGATCCAGACCTTTTTGACTATCACGATTTGTTTTACTGTTTAACTAATAATTGTCATTTGGCAGGTACTAGTGCTATTATTTTACTCACCCTTTTTCAGGTGTTATAAATTCAACTCATAATTGCACTTTTGAAGACATCCATAGTAAAACATGGAAGCCACTTCAAGAATGGCTTTATTCCCCTGGCTTCATTCCCGAACTGTGCAAAGATAAGGCTTTATTCCACTTGGCCTTGTTCCCGAACTGCTTTGATAGTGAGATTTATTCCTTTAGGCTTTATTCCCGAGCTGTGTTAAGATATAGCTTTATTCCCTTGGGCCTTGTTCCTAAACTGTGTTAAAAGTTGGCTTTATTCCCCTGGGCTGTATTCCCGAACTATGCTGAGAGAGAGCTTTATTCTCCTGGGATGTATTCCCGAACTGTGCTGAATATGGGCTTTATCCCCGATCTGAGCTGACTGTGGGCATTGTTCATGAATTGTACTGAATGTGGGCTTTATCCCCGAACTGAGCTGACTGTGGGCTTTGTTCCCGAACTGTACTGATATAGGCCTCGCCCCAAATTGATACTGATATGGGCCTCAACCCTGGGACTCATCCACAAACCGCTGATGTCTTATTGATGCTTCTGATTGGCTTTCATTTGCCCCTTTTTTCCTTCTCCTTCAAAACCTTTGAACACAAAACACAAAAAGGAATGCAAAATATATTACGTGTATGCATGCATGCATGATTGAGTTTCCTATCCCGTTGGGTTAGGTTTTCTGCCGGTACTCTTGGCGGCTGCTCGGTCTTTTGACAAGTCTGCCCTATTCCCTAACCAACGGGTATCTATGATGGCTTTCAAGGCAAAAGGGGGTTAACATGGTGCATGTATGCATGAGGTGCATGAGATGTGTGTGATGTATAGAATGCATAGGTGGGCCCATTATCATTTTAAAGCGTTTAACCACACCATTGCGCGGTGAAAACTTGTCCCAGTTGAAAAGGCCCAACAGGCTTACACCTTTGCGATAACATAGCTAAACAACTTCAAATGATAGGGGGCCCAAACACAAGCATACAGAGATAATTTCTATAGAGTGGCCCATCAACATTTCAGAAGCTTTTGGCCCAATTGTCATAGGATACGAACTCGTCCCAGTTTAAATGGCCCAACAAGTTCGCATTTCTGACAAGAAGTCCAACTGCATCCAAATGAGGATGGTCCACAAGCACAAGGAAATAGTTGCTATAGGCCTTACAACTTCGGTCCACGTGTGGGTTTGCAGGAGTGTGGAAAAAGCCTCTCGCTGACGAAGGATTACCCACAACTAGGTCTCCCCACTCAAGGGTTCGAGCGACTAAGTGAGCGCACATTTTTTATATCTTTCAGTACGTGCCAACGAGTTATGGTGTGTGACTGACTGTCAGATGGATTTCCCGTTGTAGATTCCCCAAAGGGAGGGTGGAGCGAGGCTCTCTTAAGTACCCCAGCCTCTTAGGCTCTTATCGCTTGGTGACAGGAATAAGGAACGGGTCCTCCAAATTAGTCCATCACAATAGGCTACAAGTAAATGATTATCTAGGTGCCTTCACAGCTTTTCCTTATAGAAAGGTAGTGAATGAAGGAAGACAACAAACCATTACCTAGCCTAAAAAATATGCCTTTGATTAAACCCCTTTTAACCCACAGTAGACACGGTTAATTAGAGCACAAATCATAACATTACAAGACATTATTTCGGGGCCGATTCTCTGTCCCCAGTAGAGTCGCCAGACTGTGGGACACAGAAACTAGGCGACGCATGCTGTCCCGGGGTCGCGGCCCGATAGGGAGTACGGAGTAGCCCGCGGGGGACTAAACCGGGGAATAATGGAGTCGCCACCCGGTGTGAACCGGGAAAATAGTTTAAGGCCGCACTCACCCCTCGCAAGGGAATACCTCAAACCGGTGGGTTCAGAATGGTCCATTACTTATGCCACTTGTAATAAAATGATTTGTGCAATAATTCAACCAAGCCTAAGCAACATTTATTTCCAAGGATAATTTACTCCTATGTTCGCATGCATACATCTAAAGTTCATCTAGGTTCACATGTAACACATTTTCATATTTGCATACAACCTATTTGCATATAATCTATGTCCCAATTTGCATGCATAAAGATAAATACAGCTAGCATACAATGTCATAAGCACATCACATTCGATCATGGGCATGCCAATAGATAATAATTGTATAATCACGCATGAAAGCAAATTCGAGTAACGGCAAGCATATAACTTCATGAACATGTTGAAATGATGAATATGGAAGCATAATTAGGTAACTACCATGCAAACATGCATCATGGAAACGAACATGTAACCATGTGAACACAATGAATGACTAAGTGCGAGAACATGAGTAATCAAAAAGGCAAATGACAAAATGAGTAACCATGCTTAAGATGTGATGGAACATGACCTATTTACCGTGGGCGTTCGTGCGGCGTTCGTATCTGCGTTCGGACTGTAAACAGAAGGTTCGCGTTCGAGTAGCGTTTGTAAACGCGTTCGAACGAAAATGAAACATAATGCTCATGTTCGTATGGCTTTCGGAAACACGTTCGAATGGAAATGAGACCTGATGCATGATAAGGCAAAATGCATGCACGTTTGAGTTGCGTTCGTAAACGCGTTCGAACGAGCTGAGACAGAAAACATGCGTTCGTGCGGTGTTCTGAAACGCGTTCGAATGGGGTCACAACAGTGACCTCCGAAATGCAGTAAACAACATGACACATACATGAACGGATGAATAGATGACACCTAATAAATAATGATGGGCTAAAAGGCGCGGCAAAGCATCGTTGTAAAGGATTTTAACCTCTCAAAATATAGGACCTTTAATCGCACTTACTAAGACCATGCGCAAAAAACACAATACTTATATAAAAAAGTGAAGACAATGATATCGGACTTCGTGTATCCGATTGAAGATATTTCACATCCAATCGAATAGACATTATCTGGCGCGGCAAAGCATCGTGGTAAAGGATTTTAACCTCTCAAACTATAGGACCTTTAATCGCACTTACTAAGCCCTTACAATAATAACATGATGCATATAAGAAATAAAGACAACAATATCGGACTTCGTATACCCGATTGAACATATCTCACATTCAACCGAATATACATCATCCGGCGCGGCAAAGCATTTTGGTAAAGGGTTTTAACCTCTCAAAATAGAGGACCTTTAATCGCACTTACTAAGCCCATGTGCTTTATCTCATCATTACATAAACTAATAACATGCAGAAATCAAGTAGCGAATAGTAAACAAATCACAACAACATAAAACGAAATATGTTCCGTTTACTCAAGTGGTACGTGGAGTTGTATCCTGAGTACAGATCATACTATCGTCCATTCGGAATCGGCTATGAAATTTATGTCCGGGTTTCCATCCTATATACCACAAGAGGCGACACATTTTCCATTTTATTCAAAGCCACAACATGCATCCACAAACGACTCTCATGCAAATAAAACAATAAAAAAAAACAAATGACAATAAATAGAAAAAGTGCTCTCAGGTCTAACCTTTTAAATCACCTCTCGGATGTACGGTACACGATCGTCGGAAGGGCTAACACTCTGCAACTCTTCCGATTCACTGGTTCACTACTCTCGTTCATTGTCTCACTGTTTTGAGTCGTTGTTCTCCCTATTTTGCTGTTGTTTTTACTGTATTTCACTGTTCTTTTTCTGGTCACTACGTTTACTGTATTTAGGCTATTGTTCTTGGTGTATTTGGGGACTGTTTTGGGTGTGGTTTGGGCTGCTGTTATGGTGTGGTTTGGGGACTGTTTTGGTGAGGTAAATGGGCTGTTTTGATGAGGTAAAGGGGGCTATTCAGGATGTGTTTTGGTCAAGGCAATGGGGGTTCTTGGTTTGTGATTTTCGGTTATTGAGAGTGAGGGAGAGTTGTGTCAATGAGCTTGGGTGTTTCTTGTGTGAATCAGCTAGGATTTTTCTGTGTGAATGAGCTAGGGTGTCAATGCCTTGCAGAATTTTTGTGGTTTTTATCAATATGCTATGGGGAAGTGTCTTGGCTTTGGGTTTATTTTATAGGCAAAGAGCTAGGGTTTCTTCTTGTTTGAAAAGGAAGGAATCAATTGGTGTCTCACAAGGAAAGTCTAATATTTGATTGGGGGACATGTCTTGGCTAGATTAGGAATATGATATATTTAATTTATTTTGTTTAGGCATATAATATTTGTTGATTGATTTTAATTAGGCATGATTTTATTTTAATTTGGTATGTGATTTTTAGATTTTATTTAATTTCACCATGTGTTAAATATGTGTTTTATTAATTTGGATGTGTTTTATTGGGTTTGGTAGCCCAATTGGGCTTGGGTGTGAGGCTAGCAGCAAAACCAGAAATACCGACACTGTTCGAACGCCTCTTCAAACTCTACACGAACGCCCACAGTCTTCTTGACGTTCGAATGAACAACGAACGCAGCACGAACGAAAATTGTGAACTTGTGAAATGAATCTGATGACATGCCTATTCTGAATTTCCCATTCCGACGTCCGTTTTCCGAGACTTCCGTGACTTAAAAGGTAGTGTCTCCAAATGAGACTCATCATAGGGACTCACATGCAAAAATGCAGTGCGTACACTGATCGAGGAATTTTTCTGGGAATCCATCTCTTGCCCCATTTCATCTTCACTACTGCTACCCCATATCTCCATGTATAAGGCTCGGTGGTCGATGGTTTGGAGGACAAAACTTTCTGGTAGGCCGGAGCTAATCATTTAGGTGGGTGGTGGAACAGAGTGGTAGTTGGGATGAGGTTTCTCTATGTATTGGGTTGTTCTTTTTCTGGATCGGGTATTTTTTGGGCGTCAATGAGGTTTTGGATCTCATGCCTAAGGCGGGTGCAGTTGTCAGTTTCATGGCCTTTCCTCTGATGGAATTGAAAATATAGGCTTAGGTGGAGGTTAGGTGGAACAAGGTTTGGAAGCGGTTTAGGCTCTAAGGGGTCTAGGAGTCCTTGCATCTTTATCTTTTCAAACACCTTTGAAAGAGGCTTACAAAGGTTGGAAAACCGCCTGTTTTTTATGGCAGTGACCTCAGCAGTGTCAGGCTTGGTTCCTGAAGGGCCCCCAATAGTCCTTCTATTCTGGCCATAGAACTTTCTATTATCAGCTTCTTCCTCCTCAATATCCAAACAATCTCACTCAACTGTCGAAAATCGCCAATCATAGAGGTCATCCTCCTCATCTTATTATAAATATAGGGCTTGGTGCCCTCAATGATCATCTTGATTTGGTCCTTCTCCGAGGGCCGAGTCTGTATTTTCAAGAGCTGGCTTCTCCGGCGATCTACATAATCCTTGAAGCTCTCCTCCAGCTTTTGCTTGGTATTCTCCAAGTCGCGAAGCGACAAGTCAATCTCCAAGTCTGTGACATACTGATTCAGAAAGTCTTATGCTAATGCCCTCCAATCATCATTGACCTTTCTCTCCAGGCCATGATACCATACCATGGGAGCCCCCTCTAGTGACATTATGAACATCTTTTGAACCTGACGCTTCGATAGACCCACTGAACTCATCACAGAAACATACTGTAGGAGATGGACCCTCGGATCCCCGTTCCCGTTGAACTTAGTTATGTCGGGCATCTTGAACTGAAAAGGCAACTGCTCCTCGAAAGTCATCGCCTCATAGTCTAATAGGTCCTCATGCTTACCCCTCATCTTGCGGGTAACTGACTCTACCTGATCCATGAGTTTCTGCAACTCGGCCTAGACCCGGCTACCCTTCCCGCGGCATACTCAGCTATGTCATCATCAAAAACATGGATCTCATCACTTACCCCATTCAGAGGCTCCTCACGCCTGACATTCTCATTTTTTTCTACTCCCCATGTACGGGGCACTGCCAGACTGGCCACGGCGGTGGCTAAAGCTTGCAACTGCTCAGTAATCTTAGTGATGTTGTTCTGTAATTGGTCCAAGCGGGAAACCTCATTATCTGACTCACTAATGTTTGCTGAGTATTTTTTTACAAGTTTTCCTTTTTCTCTAACCTAACGGATATCTATTATGGCTGTTAAAACTATGAGTTAGCATGATGCGTGTATGCGTGCGATGCGTGAGATATATAAGATGTATGTGGTTATCAAAAAAGCATATATCCTTCCGACCTTATTCCTCCCATACTCATGGTAAGTCCATTTTTATCCTATGTATGGCTCATTTTATGCACCAATGTGGGGTACACAAAATCGTTCTCTCCTATGCTACAAGGGTGAACCTTGGCTACCTCAATCCTTTTCCATCGGTAAAAGACAAAGAACGCCCATTTGCAACATGAGCTAAACCTATTATGGGATCATGCCATTGTCTAGAAATGACGAATTGGGCTTTCAGCAACCGCGGTCATGGGGATGAACTTGGAGGTTTCCAAAGTAAACAAATATGTCATAACAAGGCGTATCCTTTCTGGATGAAAGCCAATGCGGATATCGGACTCATGCTTCTGGCATACTTGGATTATATTTGGATTTTCTAAGCCCATCAAGGTTTTCATACAAGTTGGCCCATTATCATTTCGAAGCATTCAATCATATTATTGCAATGTGCAAACTCGTCCTAGTTGTAAAAGGCCCAACAGGTTTACACTTTGGAATAACATGGCTAACCAACCTCAAATGATGGGGGGCCAAACACAAAGTGGCCCATCGGTATTTTAGAAGCTTTCGGCCCAATCGTCATAAGACACAAACTCATCCCAGTTTAAATGGCCCAACAAGTTCACACCTCATGACAAGAAGTCCAAATAATTATGGTCCCAAACACAAGCATAAAAGGGTGGCTTTTATAGGTCATAAAACTATGGTTCACATGCGGGTTTATAGGATTATAGATAAAGGCTCCCGCCGGTGAAGGGTTGCCCACAACTAGGTCTCCTCACTCAAGGGTTCGAGCGACCAAGTGAGCGCACCTTTTTTATACGCTACGGTACTTGCCAACGAGTGATGATAAATGAATGACTGTCAAATAGATTCCTTATTGAAGATTCCCCAAAGGGAGGGTGGAGCGAACTCTCTTAAATACCCTTGCCTCTTAGGCTCTTATCGCCTTGGTGACACGAATAAACAATAGATCCTCCAAATTAGTCAATCACAGTAAGCTTTGAGTAAATGATTCTCTAGGTGTCTTCACAGCTTTTCCATTCAGCTATAGAAAGGTAGTGAGTGAAGGAAGACACCAAATCATTACCTAGCTCTAATAATGCCTTTGACTAAACCCCTTCAACCCACTGTAGACACGGTTAACAAAAACAAAAATCACAAACATTATAAGACATTATTTCGGGGCCGATTCTGTATCCCCAATGGAGTCGCCAGACTATAGATGAGGTACAGAAGTGGGCGACGCTGTCCGGGCTAGCGACCCGGTCTGGAGTATGGAATAGCCCGCGGGGGACTACACCGGAGAAATAAAATGGAGTCGCCATCCAGTGTGAACTGGGAAATAATTTAAGGCCGCACTCACCCCTCGCAAGGGAAGACCTCAAACTGTTGGGTTCGGAAAAGTCTCATATTATTTATTTATTTATTTATTCATGCATTGATAATTTAATGCGCATGGGCTAACTATGGTGGATTAAAGGTCCTATTTTCGAGGGAAATGCCTAAAGGCTACATTTACCACGATGTTTTGCCGCGCCAGACGAAGTGCACTCGATTGAATATGAAATGTTTTCAATCGGGCATACGATATCCTATATTATGTATTTGTTTAATCACGTATGGGTTTGTGTCATTTCAGATACCATTTTGGTAATCTCATTCGAACGCGTTTCCGAATGCTGCACTAACGTATGCATTCTGCTTCAGTCCGTTCGAACGTGTTTACGAACGCGAACATTCTGTTTACCGTTTGAATGCATTTCCCAACGCTACACGAACGTCCATACAGTGAACAAATTTTTTTTCGTCCCATTTCATGCATGTTTGCTTTTTTGGTCATTCCTTTTGCATTACATAATTATTCATATCATTTCATTATTGACACTTTTACTGTTATCATTTATTTATATTCCCGCATTTATCTACTTAATGTGTTCATGAGATTGTGTGCTTGCCTTTATTTCACTTACTTCTATGCATGCAAACTTAGATATAGGTTATTCTTGCATGTGTATGTTGCGTAGACTTGGTTATACTATTGCAAAAATATTTTCATTACAATTGCCATAAGTAAGGGACCGTTCCGAACCCAACGGTTTGAGGTCTTCCCTTGCGAGAGGTGAGTGCGACCTTAAATCATTTCCCAGCTCACACTGGGTGGCGACTCCATTTTATTTCTCTGGTTTAGTCCCCCGAGGGCTACTCCGTACTCCTGACCGGGCTGCGAGCCCGGACAGCGTCGCCCACTTTTGTACCTCGTCTACACTGATGTAGATGCTCTCTCCCTCCTCAGCTGGGCAATATAGTCAGGACAGTTCCTTTTCCAGTGCCCGACTTTGCTGCAGTGATGGCACTTGTCGTCAGAAGCCCTCTTGGGCTTTGCTGTCTTTGCCTGTGGTGGAGGACCGAAACCCTTCTTCTTCTTTCCCTTTGACCCAGTCTGGGAAGAAATAGAAAGTGAAGTAGGTATCGGAGGGTGTGTCGGTACTCCCTTCTTGAGGTATTCTTCCGCCATGAGCAGCATCCTATGCAGCTCATTATAGGTACATATAATCCCATTCATATAGAAGTACATCATGAATTGGCGATATGAAGCTGGGAGTGAACCAAGAATGATATTCCTACCGAGAATGTCATTCAGATGGAGATTTTGTTGCCTCAGTTGATCGATCAAATCGATCATATGAAGAAAATACGAGCTCATAACTTGCCCATCATCTAATCGCGCATATCACAGTTCTATTACGACCTTATGAACAACAACTTGTTCTTGGTTCTCAAGCGATTCTCGTAATCGCGACATCATACTATACGCATCTGGCATGCCATAGTAATATTTCTTGAGTCCCGGAGACATCGAACTTAGGATGTATGATTTAACTTTTAAATCATCATCTTTCCAAGCTTGGAAAACTTAGAGTTCCTCCGGTGTAGCATCCTCTGCCACAGCAAGGGGCAGCGGACCCTCAAGAACATATCCCAACTTCTCAGAATCGAGGACAATTCTCAAATCCAAGTCCCAATCAGCGAAGTTCTCAGCACCTTTAAGTTTGTTCGCATCCAACATATGCGCAAACTGATTAGTGGATGGTGCCGCCATCACAAATCTATCATATAGATTACGAAAAACGGTTAGCAGAAATATAAGGAGTTTCATATAATATCAAAAGCATTAACTAGATCATGGATTTTTAATCTAAAAATGCCCCTCCCACTAAATCATGCAATACTGTAATCCCCAACCAGAATACAAAGATTTAATAATTAAATTAAAAAAAATAACGAAAGGTGGATCCCATGAATATATTTCAGTTCACAGCAGAGGCACGGTCTCGCCTACGTATATTCATCAGGTAGACAACTCATTATCAATCACTCAATAGTGACTCATGGGTTTCCGGTTCTGGTCGTTTCTCGTTGTGACAGCTTGGGCACGTTCACAATGAGACATACCAAGGTTAAACTCATCAATGATAAACTCAAGCTATTTACGTAACACTGACAGCTTGGGCACGTTCAGGATTCCTCTTTCGCTTGAATTTATCTAGTATCTAATATACATCCGGGATAAATAAATCTCTATCGGCTACACCCTCACAGTAGAGGCACGGTCTCGGATGTAGTCACGGAAAAATATTCATAAACCGTATTGAAAAGACGGACCATGTAATATGCATCAAATACATAATTCACATAAAACCTTATTAAATACGGATTTTCCGCAAAAGATGCTTTTTAATTTATTTAAACAAATTAAATAAATACATGTATGTAACAAGTAAAGAATAAATTAAACATTGAATTTAAAAGGAATAATCATATTAGGGTGGCCAGAATCATACTCGCTCTGATACCATTTTGTAGGGGTTTTTATGGCGAAAATCCGGTAACGTAAAGGAATAGTGGAAAATCAAAATTTTCCGATTTCAAAAATTTTCTTGGATCAATTAAATAAACTTATTTGTTTAATTACCTAATTATCAAATTCTGAAAATTACATAAGAAACCAAATTTCTTGGTAATTACCGAATTGGCCCAATACTTTGCAAATTGATCATTTTAGTCCAAAAATTGTCAAATATAAATTTTTTATGATTCTAAAACATTTCTAAAATGATTTCCAACATATCCAATACATAAAAATCAGATTGCAAACAAATCCCCAAACATTTTGCTAATTGTCGAGAGCACCCCCAATTTTCGGTAAATTATATTTTGGTCCTTTTGTGTTCTAAACATGCCAAGATCAAATCCAATCAACCCAAAATTTTCCATGCATCATATAAACTCAATAATACATCATATATATGAAAAGACCAAATTTTGGAATGAGTTATGAACCCTAATTTTTCAATTTCATCAAATTGACCAATTTTATCAAATCTTTAAATTCAAACACATTAATCCATTCATTACTTCACCAAACAAGCCTAACCACTTTGAAATAACTCTAGAATAATTCTAGTTCACCAAGGAGTGGCTCAACAACTCTAGAATGGAAACTTGATTTCCAAAGAATCAAAAGTAAGCCTTTGAAACCATTTCAAGCTTACTTACATGCATAGATCTTTCATTCAAGTTCACAACCAAATAAACACAAACTATAAGAGAAAAGATAACATCAAAGCAACACAAAATGATGCCAAGCATGTTAGAAACTATTTTCATGTTGAAGACTTTAAAGAAAAACTCACAAAAATAAGCTTTTTCCAAGCTTTATTCTTTAGCCTCCAAGCTTTTTCTCTCAACTTCTTTTATGTTTATTTTGTGTATATTGAACTTATGAAACCATAAGTTAAAACAAAACAATTTATACCTTTTATTTTAGCCTTGGCCGAAAATTGGTATACTAAATATCTAGATATTTTCTTTTTTGTTTCAATTACTGCCAACTTGCCAACTTGTTTTTTGAAATCATTAACACTTAAATGTAATTCAATAAGTCAACAATTGCAACTTAAGCCATTTAATTAATTATCAAAACTAAAGATATTTATATTTTTAATTAATTTAATTATTTAATAATTAAATAATTATTTAAATACAAATATATTAAATATATGTATTATATTTACATTAAATATCAAATACATATATATTTATGATATTGGTCAAATATCTCAATTTGACAATTAATTAATTTTTATTTGATAAAATCAAACATTAATTGCAAATACACAAAAATTACGAAATGACTATTGGGTCCCTTCACATGTATTTTGCGTGTTATGGAAGCGTAACAACATAGTTCTCATATATTTGGGTTTAGGATACTCATGCAAGTGTAATAGGAGGTTGTGTTTACCAATGGTACGGAAACAGCTTCGCTCTGGATAGACCCCTCGCAATCCAATTGGTAGTATGACTATGTGTCTATGGGAATCCGAATCATGGTAGGTGTATTTGGACTTAACCTGAGACTTGCATCGCTAATACTTGCAATGATCAGTACACTTTGGTTTTGGTCGTCCGGGGCTTTAACAGGTTCTGTGTACGCCTCTTTTGGGTATACTGAGAATCGTAGTGTATTGGGTGTGATGCCAATATGGAAGTATCACTTCAGTCATATGGAGATGATGATCATGTAGGATACGGAACTGGTACTCTTATGTACTACAATCATCGGGATAATATGACTAGGTCATGATTATCCAATTATATAGACTAGTTGCCACTGATCCGATATATGCTTCGTACGAGGCAGACACAATTCCAGCCCTAGGCCTTGCATGTGACATCCGATACTGGATCGTAATACGCAATACTACGTATGTTATGCCTAACAAGGATTACATATTCCTTTAAAGAATATTTCTGGAGAATTGGGTAGGCACGGTGTTTTGCTAGAAGGCAACCATGTCTTGTAAATCGGTAAAAACATGGTACCGGGTACGCACGTGTTCGGATAGTCCGATGACCGAATTTACTGCTAACATATCCAGGGAACTCTTGGGTCGTTTCCCGAAGATTCACCGTTGAGATTTGACTCGAACAGAAAATTAATCTGGGATTAATTACGGTAATGAATTAATATGGGATTAATTAAAAGAGAGAGAATTAATCTGAGATTAATTGCGATGAGAATTTATTTGGGATTAAATTCGTCAAGAAGAGATAAAGCGATTAATTTAGAATTAATCGGTAAAGTAAATTTAATAGTGAAATTAGATTTTACTATTTAATTTATTTAATTACGCTAAAATAATATATTAGATATATTAATTGAAATTAGATTTCAATGTGGAATTAAAATTGGATTTTAATTCGTGCGAATGAATTAATTTGGAATTAATTCATAAGCGACTTTCGTAATAATTTTGCTAGGCATTATTATTTAATTAAATTGGATTTAATTACGTCGCGACAGAAAGTTCGTTTAATCAGATTAAACGTAACCGAGCCCAAAGTGTGTTGTCTAATCCCACTTGAATTTTGAATTTAATTGGGTTTGACCCACCACTCACATCACTTGTCAAAGGTGATGATGGTAGTTGGCAAAAACTAAATGGGTTTTTACAAAACCACTTGCCTTTAACCAACATGGTTTTAGAAACCATATAAAACACACACTTGTTTTGGAAACAATAACTATTCACTCTCTCCCATTTTTCTCTCAAAATGCCGATTGCTTCTCTTTTGAAGAGGAAGAATTTTTCTTTCATTTTGTTCATAGCTAGCACTTCAAGGAGTGTATCAAGGTGATAGGAAACTCACCCAAGTGTTGAAACACTCAAGAAGGTCTAAAAGGCACTATTGAAAGTGTAATTATTTAATTTGAATTAAAAATGAATTAGTATTGGATACAATTTAAATTGTATTTAAAATTGTAGTTCGATATAATTCAAGAATATGTACTTTGAGTAAATCAAATCGTTGTTTGAACATTGGATGGTCACTAATCAAAGATTAATTAATTGGATTAGATTGATTGATAACATGGTTTGTGTGAATACTTGGATATATGTATGAATAATGTATATCAGATGGATATTAGAAGGGTGAGGTAATTTTGGAAATTATTGTAATAAATTAAGAATTTATTAAATGGACCTGCGTGTCCAGCCTATTACCTATTTTCTCATTGTATTCTCTTCTCACCAATTCCCCTCAATGTAATGAGGTTTCTTTAGAAGTATTATGTAATTGGGTAGAAGTATGAATAGTGCTAGCGGGAGAGAGGAAAATGAGAGATTTGTTATAGGAACAAGTTTGTTTATATCCATCCGCATATCATTAATTTTATCGCGCCTTATTATGCTTTAAGAATGCATGCTTAAGGGTGTATTATGAGACCTAATTAAAGATAATAAATTGGTTGCCAAATCGCGACAAAAACCCTCATTTTAATATTAAGTTTTTTTCCTTCCATTGAGTGATTCTCTCTCAAGATCTAAGATTGGCATTGGTTTGTTGGACAATGTCAAGACCTTTGTCCATTGCAGATGTGTATGAATCACGAAACCTTTGTTCCATATCGTACGCCTTGGGCAAGTTGTGATTTGTTGGCCAATGTATGGGTCACTTCTTGTTCATCGGCTTTGATTACGAAGCTTTCCCACTATCAATGGGTCACACTTAACTGGTTTCATTAAGCTTGTTGAGCCAAAGCCAAGGCTTAGTTGATTCTGAGGAAAAAGGTTAGGGAATATATCAGATATATTGGCATGTATTGGATATATGTTTCGGACTTAGAGGTCAACCTACTGGATCTAGGAATTGGATGAGATCCAATTGATCTTAGAGATCTACCTAGTTAAGTTTCACACAACTTGTTGGCCAAAGTCAAGGTTGTGTGTTATTTAAGGGTATCCTAGCCCACTTGGAAACTAGGTTTCTCGAGTACTCCACAAATGGTTAGAGGCTCGCCAAAAAATAGTGGGAGGCAAGTGTTAAATTTGCAATTTCGTTTAAATACTTGCCAATACATGCTAATTTCATTTTTCGTCATTAATTATTTAAAAATATATTAGTTGGACTAATATTCAATTGTTATTTTAATTGAACAGTTGGACTGTATTCAAACTACTTCATTTGTAGTTGATTATAAAATTGGATTGTAGTAATCAATATATTTGAATTTAACTAATCATTTATAGTTGGTTATATAGTTAGACTATAGTAATCATTATATTCGATTGTACCCAAAATCGTTGATTGGATAGTTGGACTATAGCAATCAAGAAAACTGGATAGATTAGCGTCAAAGAACATAATCCTAGGTGAAAATGTCTATAACGACATTATTTTCTAGAATGGGAAACGAATATCAGAATAGTCATGGGAGTTGAGAAGTTACTCTATTTTATAGAGCAACCTCTCGGGCTTGAGCCCGGAGTTGAGCAAATAGTGGAGCATGAGCTTTGGAAGACTCGTGGTGATGATAAATTTAGTGCTCAATCTGTTATGCTTGCCGCAAAGACTCCTTAATTTTTTCATAAGAACTAAGGATTAGATCCTTATAGTATGATATTGAAATTGAAGGATCTTCATAGATCTATTCTTAGATCTTAGAAGTACTAATTGCAATAAGAAAACTCTTGGAGAGTTAATGGCTATGCTCAAGGATACAGAGCCAGAGCTTACAAAAGGGCAAGAAGCGCAAGGCGCAACTTACTTCGACATCCCATAAGCCAAGGCTTGGCCGAAGGCTTTTGGATATTAGATGGGTGAGAGCAATTTTGTAAATTGTTGTAATAAATTGAGAATTTATTAAATTTGACCTGCGTGTCCAGCCTATTACCTATTTTCTCATTGTATTTCTCTTCTCACCAATTCCCCTCAATGTAAATGAGGTTTCTTTAGAAGTATTATGTAATTAGGTAGAAGTATGAATAGTGCTAGCGGGAGAGAGGAAAATGAGAGATTTGTTCTAGGAACAAGTTTGTTGTATATCCATCCGCATATCATTATTAAATTTTATCGCGCCTTATTATGCTTTAGGAATGCATGCTTAAGGGTGTATTATGAGACCTAATTAAAGATAATAAATTGGTTGCCAAATCGCGACAAAAACCCTCATTTTAATATTAAGCGTTTTTCCTTCCATTGAATGATTCTCTCTCAAGATCCAAGATTGACATTGGTTTGTTGGCCAAAGTCAAGACCTTTGTCCATCGCAGATGTGTTTGAATCACGAAACCTTTGTTCCATATCGTACGCCTTGGGCAAGTTGTGATTTGTTGGCCAATGTATGGGTCACTTCTTGTTCATCGGCTTTGATTACGAAGCTTTCCCACTATCAATGGGTCACGCTTAACTGGTTTCATTAAGCTTGTTGAGCCAAAGCCAATGCTTAGTTGATTCTGAGGAAAAAGGTTAGGGAATATATCAGATATATTCCCATGTATTGGATATATGTTTCGGACTTAGAGGTCAACCTACTGGATCTAGGAATTGGATGAGATCCAATTGATCTTAGAGATCTACCTAGTTAAGTTTCACACAACTTGTTGGCCAAAGTCAAGGTTGTGTGTTATTTAAGGGTATCTTAGCCCACTAGGAAACTAGGTTTCTCGAGTACTCCACAAGGGTTAAAGGCTCGCCAAAAAATAGTGGGAGGCAAATGTTAAATTTGCAATTTCGTTTAAATACTTGCCAATACATGCTAATTTCATTTTTCGTCATTAATTATTTCAAAATATATTAGTTGGACTAATATTCAATTGTTATTTTAATTGAACAGTTGGACTGTATTCAAACTACTTCATTTGTAGTTGATTATATAATTGGATTATAGTAATCAATATATTTGAATTTAACCGATCATTTATAGTTGGTTATATAGTTAGACTATAGTAATCATTATATTCGATTGTACCCAAAATCGTTGATTGGATAGTTGGACTATAGCAATCAAGATAACTGGAAAGATTAGCGTCAAAGAACATAATCCTAGGTGAAAATGTCTATAACGACATAATTTTCTAGAATGGGAAACGAATATCAGGATAGTCATGGGAGTTTAGAAGTTACTTTATTTTATAGAGCAACCTCTCGGGCTTGAGCCCGGAGTTGAGCAAATAGTGGAGCATGAGCTTTGGAAGACTCGTGGTGATGGTAAATTTAGTGCTCAATCTGTTATGCTTGCCGCAAAGACTCCTTAATTTCTTCATCAGAACTAAGGATTAGATCCTTATAGTATGATATTGAAATTGAAGGATCCTCATAGATCTATTCTTAGATCTTAGAAGTACTAATTGTAATAAGAAAACTCTTGGAGAGTTAATGGCTATGCTCAAGGATACAGAGCCAGAGCTTACAAAAGGGCAAGAAGCGCAAGGCGCATCTTACTTCGACATCCCATAAGGCCAAGGCTTGGCCGAAGGCTTTTGGATATTAGAAGGGTGAGGGCAATTTTGGAAATTGTTGTAATAAATTGAGAATTTATTAAATTGGACCTGCGTGTCTAGCCTATTACCTATTTTCTCATTGTATTTCTCTTCTCACCAATTCCCTCAATGTAAATGAGGTTTCCTTAGAAGTACTATGTAATTGGGTAGAAGTATGAATAGTGCTAGCGGGAGAGAGGAAATGGAGAGATTTGTTCTAGGAACAAGTTTGTTATATATCCATCCGCATATCATTATTAAATTTTATCGCGCCTTATTATGCTTTTAGAATGCATGCTTAAGGGTGTATGATGAGACCTAATTAAAGATAATAAATTGGTTGCCAAATCGCGACAAAAACCCTCATTTTAATATTAAGCGTTTTTCCTTCCATTGAGTGATTCTCTCTCAAGATCCAAGATTGACATTGATTTGCTGGCCAAAGTCAAGACCTTTGTCCATCGCAGATGTGTTTGAATCATGGAACCTTTGTTCCATATCGTACGCCTTGGGCAAGTTGTGATTTTTTGGCCAATGTATGAGTCCTTTCTTGTTCATCGGCTTCGATTACGAAGCTTTCCCACTGTCAATGGGTCACGCTTAACTGCTTTCATTAAGCTTGTTGAGCCAAAGCCAAGGCTTAGTTGATTCAGTGGAAAACGGTTAGGGAAAATATCAGATATATTGGCATTTATTGGATATAAGTTTCGGACTTAGAGGTCAACCTATTGGATCTAGGAATTGGATGAGATCCAATTGATCTTAGAGATCTACCTAGTTAAGTTTCACACAACTTGTTGGCCAAAGTCAAGGTTGTGTGTTATTTAACGGGATCCTAGCCCAGTCGGAAACTAGGTTTCTCGAGTACTCCACAGTGGGTTAGAGGCTCGCCGAAAAATAGTGGGAGGCAAGTGTTAAATTTGCAATTTCGTTTAGATACTTGCCAATACGTGCTCATTTCATTTTTCGTCATTAATTATTTAAAAATATATTAGTTGGACTAATATTCAATTGTTATTTTAATTGAACAGTTGGACTGTATTCAAACTACTTCATTTGTAGTTGATTATATAATTGGATTATAGTAATCGATATATTTGAATTTAACTGATCATTTATAGTTGGTTATATAGTTACAGTATAGTAATCATTATATTCGATTGTACCCGAAATCGTTGATTGGATAGTTGGACTATAGCAATCAAGATAACTGGAAAGATTAGCGTCAAAGAACATAATCTTATGTGAAAATGTCTATAACGACATAATTTTCTAGAATGGGAAACGAATATCAGGATAGTAATGAGAGTTGAGAAGTTACTCTATTTTATAGAGCAACCTCTCGGGCTTGAGCCCGGAGTTGAGCAAATAGTGGAGCATGGACTTTGGAAGACTCATGGTGATGATAAATTTAGTGCTCAATCTGTTATGCTTGCCGTAAAGACTTCTTAATTTCTTCATCAGAACTAATGATTAGATCTTTATAGTATGATATTGAAATTGAAGGATCTTCATAGATCTATTCTTAGATCTTAGAAGTACTAATTGCAATAAGAAAACTCTTGGAGAGTTAATGGCTATGCTCAAGGATACAGAGCCAGAGCTTACAAAAGGGCAAGAAGCGCAAGGCGCATCTTACTTCGACATCCCATAAGGCCAAGGCTTGGCCGAAGACTTTTGGGGGTGTGAAGAAAAAAGCAAGGCTAAATCGTCACAGTCTTATGGGAAGACAAAGGACATATCCCAAGATGTCTGCCTAAATTATGGCAAACGGGGTCACTGGAAGCGTGACTGCCGTATGGACAAGGCAAACATGAAGGAAGTGAAGGTGGGGCAAGGCTCTGGCTTCAAGTATATTTGTCATAAACATATTCACTACTGGTTTCAAAATTGGATTTTTGATACTAGATGTGGTACATAAATATGTACTGATGTGCAGAATCTGCTAATTAGCAGGAGACTAACTTTAGATGAGATCGACCTGCGAGTCGGAAACGGGACGAGAGTCGTTGTTTTAACCGTAGAAACTTAAGTTTTGGAACTGCCTTTGGGGCATGTACTTGAATTAGGAAACTGTTATAATGTATCTAGTTTGACTAAGAATATTATCTCGGTATCTAGTTTAACCCGTTGCAGGTATACCTTTATATTCTAGAACACTAAGTGTTTTGGTTATAAAAATGATATTGAGATAAGCACATTAGATGTGAATAACGATATTTATATTTAGAATATAAATTAATCTCATACATATAACATGACAAACAAATAGCTCAAACTGAATTAATCAAATGAGACTTATTTGTGGCATTGTTGTCTGGGACACATTAACAAGACTCGTATATCCACACTTTCGAAGAGTGGGTACTAGGACGGATTTGATTTTAATTCAAATAATGTCTACGAAACTAGTTTATTAGGAAAAGTGCCTAAGACACCTTTTACTTGGTAAAAGTGCAAGTGCCACCGATCTGTTAGCCCTCATTCATAGTGACGTCAGTGGGCCCATGTCTAGCTAGGCTATAAATGGATATGAATACTTCGTAACCCTTATGGATGTGGCATCGCGTTACAGTTATGTGTATCTTATGAAACATAAGTCAGAAACTTTTGAGTAATTCAAAGAGTTTTGACACGAAGTAAGAAAAACAGACCGGTAAAAGTATTAAAAATATTACGGTCGGACCATAATGTAAAATACTTAAGCATATGAGTTTCTTGATTACTTGAAATAATAAAGTATTCTTTCACAGTGGACTCCTCTCGGAACACCTCATTTTGACGGTGTATCCGAAAAGAGAAACCAAACTTTGTTGGACATGGTAAGGTTAATGATGAGTCACTCTGAGCTACCAATTTCCTTCTGAGGATACGCATTAAACAGTGCAATACTTATTTTGAATAAGGTTCCATGAAAATCTGTTAGACAGACTTCATATTAGATATTAACAGGAAAGAAACTGGGTTTTCCCATTCCTGAAGATTTGGGAATGCTGCGCATACGTTAAATGTTTGGATGGTACCAAACTAGACCCCAAATCGGATAAGTGCCTATCTGTAGGTTGTCCTAGGGAAACCAAAGTATAGTACTAATACAACTCACAAGAGAACAATGTAATTGTTTCTCTCCATGCGATATTCCTAAGTGGAATACCAAAATGCAGTGGTAAGTAGGAGGAATGTAGAACTCGATGAAAATCAGAGTAATACAGTTCTAGGCATCGAGTCTTCACGGAACAACAACAGTTCATCAGGGATGAAACTGTACCAATAATCTTCGAATACACAAGAACCGCGTAGGTCAGAGAGAGTCAGAAAACAACCTGGGAGGTATGGGTTTCTGATCTCACCTCATGTAGATGCCAATCTTATTGAGGAAGATGAACAGCTACAAATGAGGAAGGGATACAAGGTATCAACTTCTTTTATGGCAAAGTGCCATGAAGTCCGAAATGGATTCCATGTATACCAACCACTGGTTGATGTACTGGAAGGTATTGTGCCTATTGGTACTATATAAGTATTTAAGGAAGACATACACAGATGGAAACATATAAACATACAAAGATAAGCTTGTAGTGAAAGGCTATCGTCATCAACATGGTATCGATTACGATGAAACCTTTTACCCGTTACCATGATTAAATCTATTCGGATAATGCTTACTAATGCTGCATGTTTCATTTGTGAAATATGGCACATGGTACGTCAAAACAACTTTCCTTAAACGGAAACCATTAGGAGGATGTTTACAACATCTTGACGATTTTGTTGTGGCAAAACATGCAAATAAGGTTTGCAAATTAAATCGATCCATTTATGGATTGAACCAAACATTGTGTTATTGGAACCAACGTTTTGACGAGATCATAATGGTATATGATTTAATTCAAAACGAATATGATTCTTGTGTATATAATAAGGTTAGTGGGAGAGCACTGACAATAAATGTCATATAAATTGATGATGAATTGCTTCTTAGCAATAACATTCCAATGATATTATCGGTCAAAGCTTGGCTTTCATGAAAATTCTCCATGGTATACCTGGTAGAAGCAGGCTTTATTCTAGGAATAAAGATCTATTGGGATAGATCTAGAAAGCTGCTGACAACCCTCCCAGAGTTCGTACGTTTTTGTAATGTATGTGACCTGATGTTTCATATATTTTGAGCATATGTAGACGCTATAAGCCCAATCCGGGTGATGGTCACTGGATTAAAGTAAAGAACAACCTTGAGTATCTTGGACGAACTAAGGATGCTTTCTGGAAATATTGGGAAATGAGAACTTGAGGTGACTAGGTTCACCGCTGCAAGTTTCCAAACCAATAAAGATGACTTTAAGTCGCAATAAGGGTACATATTTAGTTTGAATAACGGAACAGTGAGCTGGAAATCTTCCAAGCAAGATACTATTACCGAATAAATAACAAAAGTAGAATATTGCTGCAGCTGAGGTAGTAATAGAAGCATTTTGGATCTATATAATCCTAATTGGATTAGGAGTAGTTCTGTTAGCAGCTGAGCTAGGCTACAACACAGACTAAGGAACCACGGTCTCATCAATGATCCAAGTATGTACTTCGACTGATTCATCTGATTTGTTCGATCATACATCGTGGCAATGTGATGATCGAATAAATTGCATCAGATGATAACCTTGAAAACACACTGACGATAGCTGTTTCTCAACAGATGTTTGAGTGACCCATACATAGTTCAGGTGTAGGACACTTGAGTGATTAACTATTGGCCAAGTGGGAGATTGTTGGACAATTATGACCAATAGCATCACTATTTGTATAGAACATGACGTTGTTGTACAAATTAACTATGTGACAAAGGAAATTGCTATTTTATCATTTTTTATTTGGATTACCTGGATATATAAATGATAAAAGTCCATATGATTAGTACCAGATTAATACGATATGAGACAATATTAATCCACGAAAATTATTTATTCGGAGTGAAAATACACGAAAACGGCGTTACCGGATAACGGCTGCCCAAACAGTGAACTGGGCACTGTTTGGGCTATCCACGAACTGTCCAAATGTTTTTGGGGCTGACTTGGGCAGTCCCCAAGTGCATTGGTAGGTCAGTTCGGCTGAAACCGCGTTTTATGCTATTTTGCGGAAAAACGTTTTCGCAAAAGTTTCACGGTGTTTCTATATTATTTATGTCGTTATATGATATCGAATAAATATGTTTAAGTGAAATATGAATGACTTATTAATATTGGATATTAAATAATTTATTCGTGTTTAAAAATTTTAAACTACGATTTCGCCCGAACCGTGCTCATTCCGTTGCGCCTCCCTGATATGACCCTAACAATGTCCTGGCATTATCTTCTAAATTTTTTATTTCTGTGCATATCAAAGGACTAATGCCTTTTATATCTTTTAAAGTCCATCGAATTTCCAGTTTATATTCTCTCAGAATATTTAACAACTTACCTTTTTGATCGCTTGTGAGAAAGGAAGAAATTACCACAGAGTAAGTTTGGTCATCTCCAAGGAGTGCATACTTCATCCTTCTCGCAAAGTCATTAATTCCAATTTGGGTGCTTCCTCGTGTTTTTCTTCTTCAAGTATTTATATTCCTCAAATTTTATTTCTTTTCATCGTCTTCCAGTACCTGTATAGAATCAGGTAAAGAAATTTTATTACAAATATCTGAATCTAATTGCATACTTGATTCAAGAAAATTAGCTGTACAAATTTCCATAGGGTCAGATAAACTCCCCGGAATATGTTCTTACAAAATTGGTTCAATTAAGTCCATGCTCTAGTTTTCACTATCTTCATCATATGATTGTTTGCACATATTAAAAACATTAACGTCATATTGCCGAAGGACAAATTCATGATTCCATTCATGCAATTATTTAAAGCATTAGTTGTTGCTAAAAATTGACGATCAAATATTACATGATTTGGCTTATAGCAGTCTGTTACAGGTTGTGTTTTCAAGACAATAAAATCCATATGATATATAAATTTATCGACTTGTAATAAAACGTCTTTCACAATTCTATTCGGTACCTTGAATGATCTATAGGCAAGTAAAAAAATAGTTGAAGTTGGTTTTAACTCGCCAATATTATGTTATTGGTAAATCGAAATGGAAACAAATTGACACAAGCTCCAAGATCAAGCAATGCATGTTCAATTTTATGATTTCCAATAATACATGAAATAATTTGACAACCAGGGTCTTTGTATTTCAATGCATTATTGGTTGAGAGAATGGAACTTACATGTTCGGCTAGAAAAGCTTTTTTCTTATCTGATGTCTTCTTTTAATGGTGCTTAAGTTTATAAAAAATTTGGTATAATATGGTATCTGTGGATGACTTCTAAGAAAGGAATATTGACCTTCATTTGTTTGAATATTTCATATATCGCTAGGGAATGGTTCAATTTCTTTGTTTTCAATGCTTGAGGAAATGGAGGTGCATGTGACAAATTATTATCATCAACGATAGGTAATGGTTCATAAACCATTCCTTACCCTTAGAAGCTGAATCTTCATGAGCTTCAAGAATAGGTCATTGGATGACCTTACCACTTCGGAGAGTAATAAAAAATTTGACTTGGTCTATATATTGACTACCCGAACTACCCTCGTGAGGGTTTTGATGACTATTGGGTTTTGGCTGTGGTTTTGCAGGAAACTTTCTGTAGACACTGCATTTTTGCATAAAAGCCCGATGATGAGCCTCGTATGGAGGCACTACCCGATAAGTTACGGAAGTTGCGGGAAACGATCGTCGGAAGGAAAAATTCAAAAAAATTTAAAATAAAATAAAAAATTGATTAATTAATAGCTCATCAAATTTAAATCGTTAGTTAGTCGTGGGTTCACTTAGTCGATTCATGTTTCAAACATTAATCATGGCCAAAAACCCCCCACACCTATCGAAAGCCCATACGCACCCATCCAATGCCCACACACTAAACAAAATAAAATGAAACCCTAACAAACCAAAACCCTAATTCTCCACTATAAACCATAAGTTAAACCAAACCCTAACCCTAGCTACACACCTCCTTCTCCCCACCAATTCATAACTCGTCCATAACAAACAAAAAACCCTAAGTAACAACATCACGCCCATCCCCTTTCTCTCAGCAAAATCACAAACAAATCAAAGAAACCCGGAGCAGTTTTTTGATCCCTTCCTTTGACTCTCACTCAAGCCTCTAGCTCACGCCCATCTTCTCCCTCCACTCACGCAGCTCCTCCTCTCTCAAAAACACCACGGCGAAAAGAAACCCTAAAGGCAAAAACAAAACAGAAGCAACCAGAAACCCTAAGTCCTCTTCACTCTCGGCCTCTCGCCTCCATCATCTTCCTCTGAATCTTCACGCCAAAAAAAACAAAATGAAACCCTAAAAGAGGTCTCGACCATTCTCTATATATCCCCATTCACGCTCTCTTCCTCCATCTTTCAACAACTCTCGGCTAACTCACACAAAAAAAACAAAAAAAAACCTTAAACATGTCTACACACTCCATCTCTCTCGGCCTCTCTCTTTGATCTTCACCTTTCCCTCACGTCACCCACAGACCAACAAAAAGACAAACAACCACTCAACCCACTAACGGCCTGGCCACAAATCAACAACACACATATAAAAAATGAATAAAACAAGATCCAACCGACCAATTCACTTATGAAGCACGCACACAGAAACCACTCACAACGTCCATCCTCTCTCATCTTCCCAGCTCTCTCTAAAATACACATAAGACATGGCAAAGAGATAACACAAATACCCCACTCAAAATAACCTGCACCGACCCTTCAGCAACGCCAAAGCCTAGCCCTCTCACTCACCCCACTCGAAAGCCCTCTCTCTCAAACTTTGAAGACTACACACTGACCTACACTCAGATCTTCTCTCTTCACTCACGCACAGAAGCCTTGGAGCACAACACGTAGCCCACCACGCGCCACATACAAACTCAAAAACAGCCCTCACGTCCACGTCTCAAAATGTCACAAACAACACACACTCACGCCACTTTCAACAAGCCATTGATCCAGCAGCCCTGACCGAAAAATAGCAACAAATAAACCCCTCCACCGACTGCTCATAAACAACAAAATAACCATTCAACCTTAAACCAAATTATCCTCAAAAAATTCAAGATAAAACAGCCACCAAATGTGAACCCTAGACACAAACCAGTAGCCCCACTGAATCAAAGAAACCATGTGACCAAAACACAAAACCACGCCTAAACAGAACCCAAAAAGCCTTTAATCGAACACCAAATAGCCCCAAAACAGTCCCATAAAATTGTGAACAAAATAGCCTAAAAACAGCAGCCCATGTCATGATATAACAGTCCAAACCAGTCCCCACACAGTGCAAAAACAGCGAGTGAAAACAAAGGAAAACAGTTGCCAAACAGCGAGTGAAAACATAGAAAATATTGAGTAGAAACAATGAACTAACGAACCAGGAAAACATGGGCCAAAACAGCGAGTGAAAATAGAGAAAACAGCGAGAAAAAACATTGAATCAGTGAATCATAAAAACAGTGAGGCGTTAACCCTTTCGGCGATGTCCCAACGCACTCCCGAGAAGTGAATTAAAAGGTAAGACCTGAGGGCACCCTTTACTATATTTTATTTTGTCCTTCTGAATGCGACATACTTGGTTGGACGAGAAATGAGTCCAACCGGGTATGTGAAGTCCTACATTGAAAACGGCAAAATTCTTTGGTCATATATTTATTATTCCACATTTATTTCGTATTATTAGTCTTTTATTATTTCGCATTTAATTTACGTTTATTGTTGTTTTATTATTCCGCATTTGTTTTGTGTTATTTATCTTCCTTGTTATTTCGCATATTTATCTCTTCGGTTATTTATTGTTATATGCGTTATCATATTTCATGTATGTCAACATTAGGTTAATGATTGCGTTGCGTTAATGATTGATTGTTATCCCTTGCGGTATATCAGATGGAAACCCAGACATAAATTCTATAACTGAATCTGAATGGACGGTAGTGCGGTATGTACATGGGATATAACTCCACGTACCACTTGAGAAACACCCATGCATGTGTTTATGTCATTATAGATGCCGTTTTTATAATCTCGTTCGAACGCGTTCCCGAATGCCACACGAACATATGCATTCTGCCTCACTCCGTTCGAACGTGTTTTTGAACGCTAGTCAAACGCCTGCATTCTGTTTTACCACGCATCATATCATATCCCGTTCGAACGTGTTTTCGAACGCTACACGAACGCGCACACACTGGACAGATTCCTTTATCATGTTTTATGCATGTTTGTCTCTTTAGTTATTCCTTTCTGCCTCGTGTGCTTAATTATCTGTCGCTATTGTTAAAATTTCTATTGTCGTTGCCGCACTTCTCTGATTAACATGTTTCTAGAATTATGCATTTGCTTTCACTTACATTTATGTTTATGGGTGTGCAAACTTGTATGTCATTTGAATTATCTTGCATGTGTTGCATAAGACTTGATTATATCACTGCTTAAACCCATTCATTACAATTATCATAAGTAAGGGACCATTCCGAAACCAACGGTTTGAGGTCTTCCCTTGCGAGTGGTGAGTGCGGTCTTAAATCATTTCCCAGTTAACAATGGGTGGCAACTCCATTTATTCTCCGGTTTAGTCCCCCGCGGGCTACTCCGTACTCCCGATGGGCCGCGAGCCCGGACAGCATTGCCGCACCTCTGTACATGTTCCTACAGTCTGGCGACTCCACTAGGGATAGAGAATCGGCCCCGAAATAATGCCTTGTAATGTTTTTGGTTTTTGCTTTGGTTTTTCGAGTTTAATATATTTTGCATACCCTTTTTATCCTGATGGTGTCATGTGTCCTGAAGTCGTTTTCGCTCGGAGCGGTGGATCGTTATATGGCATCATCACTCGTTGGCACATACCTTAGGGTATAAAAAAAAGGTGCGCTCACTTGGTCGCTCGAACCATTGATTGGGGAGACCTAGTTGTGGGAAACCCTTCACCGGCGGAAGCCTTTATCCATATCCTTATAAGCCCGCATATGAGCCATAGTCATATATCCTATAGAAGTTGCCCCTTTATGCTTTTGATAACCACATGCATATTATATCTCATACATCGCATGCATCTCATGTATCTCATGTATACACGCATCATGTTAACCTTTGTGTCTTAAAAGCCATCATAGATATCTGTTGGGTTAGAGAAGAAAGAAAGATTTTTCAAGAAGAGTTTAACAAACATGGATATTGGGGAAAAGGAAACCAAGGAACAAAAAATTTTACGACAAGAATTGAAAGACTATTGGGGGGCCTTAAAAAAAGAGAAAAAAAATTTGTTTGTTTTTAGCCCTTAATAGTTAGGCATAAGTCCGATGATGAAATGGTTTGCTTTATGGTGAAATCTTTGAAACGATAAAATTTTGATGTGCTTTTATCTGATACTATTAGTAGTTGATCTTTGTTAGACTCGTAAGCACTTTACTATAGGTTCTTAGCGGTGAAAACCTGAGTAGTTGGCAAGGTGACTAGTTGCAGAAATTGTAGGTCGGTGAATGATTGTTTGCTTAGATGTCTATCTGGATTTGCTTGTGTTAGGATGTGTGGTATGGTTGAAAATAAAAGAAAAGTCTCTAAAGCAAAAAAAAAAAAAAAAAACCACCTATAATCGATAAGCGTGAAGATACCTATGGGTGAGTATTATGACCACCATGAGGAGAAATGCTACCTTAAAGGGTAGGTGTGTTGGAAAAAAAAGAAAAAAAAAAGAAAAAAAAAAGAAAGATAGACAAAAGAAAAAGAAAACCATACAATATTGAGCACTGAAAAGCAATTGCATAGCATAATTGAGACATATAGGTTGGTTTGACCCATCGATCCCAATTTTTAAACTAAATCATTGAGTTGGCTTACCTAGGAATCAAGCTGTAAAAAAACCTTTGCGCGCACACATTTTGAGTCTGGCTTAGATCATTTATTCAAAGGCTTGGATTTAAGTTGCATCGAGTGTTTTGAAGGTTCTCTGGTTTCATTACTGAGCATTCTTTGAGGACAATGATTTGTATAACTATTGGGACTATTTTGTAGCATGTAATATAGTATTTTGATACGGAATGCCACATCACGTAGTCCAAATTGACCTAGTGCAAGCAGCGGAGAATAGAAAATTAAACCAAGACTGGGGGCGACCAGTCTACCACCTCACGAATCAAGGGACATAACGAAATTGAGTCATATGACCAAGAGAACTGAGCAAGCAATCACCAGAAGAGAACAATTAGAAAGAAATTATAAGTAAGCCCAGGGGGCGACAAAGCATTCATAGGCAAAGGGTACCAAAGGGCACATGGAAGGCCTGACCCATCGGCGGAAAAAGAAATACATCCATGCATACACGTCATATGCACGTATTTTGTTGTTTTGTTTTGTTCGCAGGTTTTGAAGAAAAGGAAAAAGCTGTTAGACATTATGTCCCATAGCGTCACTGTTTGTAAATGATATTGTATTATTGTACAAAATTAACTATGTGATAATGAAATTGCCTTTTGCCGTTTTGTAATATTATTTACTTTGACTTATAAATGGCGAAAGTCCATATGATTAGTACCTGGACTGAGAATGATATGAGACAGTATCAGTCCCCAAAGGTTTAATCATTAAATATCCCTAGTCGTAGTATTATCGAGACTGGACATCGATAATGCGGAATAGACTAGTATTGCGCTTGTGCACGTTGTGAGGGCACGACGGCATAGTTCTCATATATTTAAGTATTGGATACTTATGCAAGTGCGATAGGAGGTTGTGTTTTACCGATGGTACGGAAAACAGCTTCGCTCTGGATAGACCCCGCGGAATCCCATTGGTAGTATGTCTGCGTGTCTATGGGAGGCCGCATCAGGGTAGGTGTATATGGTCTTAACCTGAGACTTACATCGCTAGTACTTGCGACAATCGGTAAACTTTAGTTTTGGTGGTTGGGGACCTTAACCGGTTCTGTGTACACCTTCTGGGTTTATCGAGAATCGCAGTGTACTGGATGTAATGTCAAGATGGAAGTATCGCTTCAGACATATGGAGGTGATGATCACGCAGGGCACAGAACTAGTACTTATAAAAGGTTGCAACCGTCGGGACAATATGACAAGGTCAGGATTGTCCGATTTAAAGAGACTAGTTGCTTGATGTCCGATATATGTTTCGTACGGGGCAGACACATTTCCAGCCCCAGGCCTAGCATGTGACCATCCGATACTGGATCGATGTACGCAATACTACGGTATACTACGCTTGATACAGATCTATATTCCTATAAGAATATTTCTGGAGAATTGGGTAGGCATGGCGCTTTGCTAGAAGCCAACCTTGTCTTGTGAATCGGTATAGACGTAGTACGAGGTACGTACGTGTTCGGATTATCCGACGACCGGATTTACTATGCCAAAATATCCGGAGATCTCTTGGGTCGCTTCCTGAAGATTCACCTATGATATTTGATTCGGACTTAATTAATCTTGGATTAATTACGGAAAAACTTTATCTCGGATAAAGTGCCTAGTTTAGATAGAGAACGATTAATTTGGAATTAATCGACAAAATTATTATATTCGATATAATAATCGAAATTCGATTTCGACGCGAAATTAAAATTAGATTTTAATTCGGGCAAACGAGTTAGTTTAAAATTAATTCGTTAGCGACGTAAATAATAATTTCGCCAGGCGCAATTATTTATTTAAATTCGGTTTAATTAACGTCGCGACGTAAGCTCGGTATTTCGGAAATATCGAACCCGAACGCGTGAGTGGACGTGGGCCCACTTTCATTGGGAAACGTGTGGGGCCCACATGACACATGTCATTACATTGCATGGTGTTAGTGTACAAAACACTCTATGGCATTGCATGGTGATAGTGTATAAAACACTCTATGGCATTGCATGGTGATAGTGTACAATTCACTCAATTGGTTTGCATGGAGTTTGAGTGTTGGACACTCTAAGCCATTGCATGGTTTGTGTCATAGATTTATTATTAATTTAATAAATTATGGCATAAATATAAATTGATTTTTGGTAAAACAAAATAAATCAATCATACAATTCTCTCTTCTCTCTCAAAATGCCGAAACTCTCCATGGAAGAGCAAAGGAAGATTTGATCATCCATTCTCCATTTTTGCTAGCACAAGCAAGGGATCAAAAGAGGTGATAGGGAAACCATCAAGAGCAAGGAATACACAAAGCTTGGAGCTTGTAGTCTTCTTCCTCCTCTTGGCCGAAACCAACCAACCACTTGCGGAGCTTGGAGATTCAAAGGTTTTGTTCATCTTCTTCATCACATCACTTTGTAAGTATGATTCCGCCATGCTTCAAGTCTTTTATATATATTCATTTTAGTATTTCATATGCTTAATCTTTGTTTGGGACCTATATAATAGAAACCTACAATGGTATCATTGAGCTAGGTTTAAGCATGAAATACTTTAGGTTAAAATTTGGGTAAAATTGATTGAAGCATGTTCTTGTGAAATTTGATGAATGAGTATGCTTATATGTATGTTAAATGACATTATATGAAATCAATTTTATGAAAAATGCATTGGATGATTTTTCCCCAAAATTTCTACCTTGGCCGAATGGGTGTGATAAATTGATTGAAGCATGTTCTTGTGAAATTTGATGAATAAGTATGCTTGCATGTATATAGAATGATATTACATGGAATCAATTTTATGAAAAATGCATTGGATGATTTTTCCCCAATATATTCACCTTGGCCGAATGGCATGATGAAATTGATATAAGCATGTTCTTATGAAATTTGATTAATAAGTATGCTTGCATGTGTATAACATGATGTTATATGGAATCAATTTCATGAAAAAATGCATTGGATGATTTTTCCCCAAATCCATGCCTTGGCCGAATGTATTACTACTTGGAGTGGTTTGATATTTTTGTGTATAAGATCATTGGATGACTTAGAACGTGTATGGGACGTAGATTAGTAATTCAATCGGATTGAAATACAAATCGATACACAAAAACTCACCTTGGCCGAATCAACAAGGACATGAAATGGAGTTGATTTTTTGATAAAATTAATGTTGGACATTTATTTTACAATATACATGATTAATAAATTAAATGGGTATTTTTGAAATATTTGATTTAATGTATTAATCTTGGTATTACACTTTAATTAATTGGACTTTAATGTTTGGAATATTAAAATTTAATTAATGGGCTTTAATAATTTAATTGGGCCTTATGGGCTTAAAATTGGTTTTATGGCACTTAAGGGTGATTCCTTATTTGGGCTTGGTAATTGGGTTTGACCCACATTGACCAAAGCCTAAGCCTTAATAAA